>VSMD01015053.1:0-32961 GCA_008750895.1 Mirza zaza | reverse complement strand
AGGAAGGAAGGAAGGAAGGAAGGAAGGAAGGAAGGAATGGGGGTGCAAAAACAAAGTCTCTTCACATCAGAATGTCAACAAATAAATGTGGAAGAAATAATAGAAAAAGTCACTATTTTGCAACTATATTAATAATTGATTCAGGCCGGGCGCAGTGGCTCAAGCCTGTAATCCTAGCTCTCTGGGAGGCCGAGGCGGGCGGATTGCTCGAGGTCAGGAGTTCAAAACCAGCTTGAGCAAGAGCGAGACCCCGTCTCTACTATAAATAGAAAGAAATTAATTGGCCAACTAATATATAGAGAAAAAATTAGCTGGGCATGGTGGCACATGCCTGTAGTCCCAGCTACTCAGGAGGCTGAGGCAGTAGCATTGCTTGAGCCCAGGAGTTTGAGGTTGCTGTGAGCTAGGCTGACGCCATGGCACTCACTCTAGCCTGGGCAACAAAGCGAGACTCTGTCTCAAAAAAAAAAAAAAAAAAAAAATTGATTCAGCCAAGAATTATCAATAGATGCTGAAACTATTAAGTGAATGTTTATTGGGGAACAGGATATAGTCCCAAAGTATTTCCACATACATTACTTGTTTACAAAGGAGAAAAACATGCTTTTACAATGGAAAAAATGACAAACTTCACCTTCATCAAGTAATTGGTAACATAAAGCAATAATGGGACAAAAAGACAACATAAGCTCTCTGATGTAACAGTGAGAAGAACGTATCACTTAAGCACTAATGCCTCTAAAAATGTATAACCTGAAACTAACCACAAGGAAACAATGTGACAAAACCAAATTGAAGGATATTTTCCAAAACAGCTGTCCAATCTATACTCTTTGAAAGGCCATTGTATGAAAGAAAATGGAAAGCTAAAGAATCGTTTCAGATATCTGTACCGTAGTTAAAAGAATGTCTTTGTTCTTAGGATTTAGAAACGGAGGTACATATTATAGATAAAGGGTAACAATGCTGCAACCCTTACTCTCAAAATGTCCCTCAAAATTACACACAAGGCCGGGCACAGTGGCTCACGCCTGTAATCCTAGCACTCTGGGAGGCTGAGTTGGGCGGATTGCTTGAGGTCGAGTTTAAAACCAGCCTGAGCATTAATTGGCCAACTAATATATATAGAAAAAAAATTAGCTGGACATGGTGGCACATGCCTGTAGTCCCAGCTACTCGGGAGGCTGAGGCAGGAGGATTGCTTGAGCCCAGAAGTTTGAGGTTGCTGTGAAGTAGGCTGACGCCACGGCACGCACTCTAGCCTGGGCAACAAAGCGAGACTCTGTCTCAAAAAAAAAAAAAAAAAAAAATTACACACAAAATAAAAAAATGGATATGAGGAGAACATTCATCACAAGAAGAATGGCTTAATAAAAATACATTCTCATAACAGAAAAAAAATTATGCAATGTGTTATTTTCAGGGGAAAATCTGAAAATACATATAATAAATATATGACATATTTGTAGGACATTTGTTTTATTGAAAAATCGGAACAATTAATGACACAATGGGGTAGAGTAACCAACAAATTGCCTCCTACCTGTTGTCACTTCGGGTTTCCATGGCCACAGGATTTGGAGAGGCCCGATGTCCTGGAATGGGAATCAGGCTGCTCCGCTCTGCAGGATAATCAGGCTGGATCCGAGGAGAAGTGTGTGTGATTTGCTGAGGCACCACCTTAGCTACAAACAGTAAAATCGAATTATGTGAGCACTCATATACTTTTACCAGCATGTCGGGATGTTCTTGGCTAGCAGCAATCTTATGAATTCAAACAGTTAAAATAAGCCTGGAATTTTAGTTTCAATCGAAATAAAAAATAGAAGACGAGTATATAAGGTTCAACTGAATTATTTCAATCCAATCATCCCCTGCTATATATTGCTACTGTTATCTGTTAAAGCTGGGTTTAACACTAACATTTAAAAATATCCGCAATCAGGCCCTTTCTTTTCAATCTGGTTTCTTGGAGATCTTTTTTTTTAAAGAAGATACTGCTTTTAAAAAAAGAGAGAAAAACAAAATTTTGAATCCCAAAATGGCAAAGTCCTTACATTCTACTCCAGGTCCATAGCCAATTCTAAAATGTAGCTAATTAGCAATGAGAAGATCATTTTAATTTCCAAGTCTCAGTTTCCTCATCTGTAAGAGAGCCTTCTCTAGATTATCAGTTAATAGTTTCCATGGTCCTTTAAATGTCCTGTGATTTTACATACATTTTTCAGCAAAATCACAACCAGTATGACCACAGTTTTCAAATTCATCTGAGGCTCAAACTTTGTACTCCTTACAACATGCAATCAAATTTTGTTTAGAAGGTATACCTGAACTGGAACATACTTTAACATTCTTTACAGAGCTGTCTATTAACTATGCCTGAGAATTTGGAAAGAAAAGCTGGGATCAATATCAGAAATAGAGAGGGACAGTCTCCCTCTGTGGGAACTATCTCACAGATAGAAGTTCTACCAGTGACAGGCACATAAACCCAGAGACTAGGATGATGTCAATATATTACCCAAAGTACAGAGCATTTAACACACACAGTAAGCTACGCAGATGCACTGTGATGCCTAGCCAGCTGCTGTGGTAGGCAGCTGGAGACGTTTCTACAGGATGATGGCTGAGATGCCCACCTGACCACTGATGGTGGCATCTATTGGCTAAGATAGAGAAGCTGGCATGACAGGTCTTCCATCAATAGGGCAAGCAGAGGGTTGTTGAGTTGGAAGCAACTAAGCCTTGTTTTTAACTGAGCCACATAAAAGGTAGGAGAAAATGATGCTTCCAAAAGGAATGAAGCTGTCATTTGTCAGAGTAACTAACCAGAGGTTGGAAAGCAGACACAACCCACCATAAACCCACGAATTTATAGCTAACAGTGGTTGGTAACCAGACCCAGTCTACCACACACTTATGAATTTAAATGTTTACTTTTTTCCTAATTAAAAAAGCCATACATTCTTTTTTTTTTTTTTTTTTTTTTGAGACAGAGTCTCACTCTGTTGCCTGGGCTAGAGAGCCGTGGCGTCAGCCTAGCTCACAGCAACCTCAAACTCCTGTGCTCAAGCGATCCTCCTGCCTCAGCCTCCCAAGTAGCTGGGACTACAGGCATGCGCCACCATGCCCGGCTAATTTTTTCTATATATATTTTTAGTAGACACGGGGTCTCGCTCTTCCTCAGGCTGGTTTCGAACTCCTGAGCTCAAGTGATCCTCCCGCCTCAGTGTCCCAGAGTGCTAGGATTACAGGCGTGAGCCACCCCGCCTGTCCCACACATTAATTATTTTAATTATTATTATTCTTAATTTTTGAGACATAGTTTCACTCTGTAGCCCAGGCTAGAGTGCTGTGGTGTCAGCCTAGCTCACAGCAACCTCAAATTCCTGGGTTCAAGCGATCCTTCTGCCTCAGTCTCCCGAGTAGCTGGGACTACAGGCATGCACCACCATGCCTGGCTTACTATTTGTTTTTTCTTTCTTTTTTTTTTTTTTTTTTTTGAGACAGAGTCTCGCTTTGTTGCCCAGGCTAGAGTGAGGACCGTGGCGTCAGCCTAGCTCACAGCAACCTCAAACTCCTGGGCTCAAGCAATCTTACTGCCTCAGCCTCCCGAGTAGCTGGGACTACAGGCATGCACTACCATGCCCGGCTAATTTTTTCTATATGTATTAGTTGGCCGATTAATTTCTTTCTATTTATAGTAGAGATAGGGTCTCGCTCTTGCTCAGGCTGGTGTTAAACTCCTGACCTTGAGCAATCGGCCCACTTCGGCATCCCAGAATGCTAGGATTATAGGCGTGAGCCACCGCCCGGCCTATTTTTTCTTTTTTAATATATTTTTAGTTGGCCAATTAATCTGTTTCCGTTTTCAGTAGAGACGGGGTCTCACTCTTGCTCAGGCTGGTTTCGAACTCCTGACCTTGAGTGATCCGCCCGCCTTGGCCTCCCAGAGAGCTACGATTACAGGTGTGAGCCACCGTGCCTGGCCGTATTTTATAAAAAGGAAATATATAATACAGAAATCAAAAGTCTGCCATAATGCTATCTCAACAGATAATCCTTATTTTCTAAATGTGATCATCTATAATTCTTTTACTTATTTAGGAAACAGGGTCTCACTCTTTTGTCTGGGCATGTAATAGCTCACTGCAGCCTCCAACTCCTGGAGTCAAGTGATCCTCCTGCTTCAGCCTTCCAAGTAGCTGGGACTACCAGTGTACACCACCACCCCCTTCCTAATTTTTCAGTTTTTTGTAGAGATGGGATCTTGATGTGTTGCTCAGGCTGGTTTCAGACTCCTGGCCTCAAGAAATCCTCACACCTCAGCCTCCCAAAGTGCTAGGATTATAGGTTTTAGCAACTACACCTATATAATTATATACAAAATTATATAATTTTGGCCACTGTTATGTGTGGGCAAGACCACGGAGAGAATAAGAATGGTATTGTATCGGACATGAATGTTAATTAGAAGCAAAAACCTTACACTTATGATTATTGGGCTTCTTTTCCCTCACCCAATATAATCACATTAATGACACTGGCTGAATTCAAAATTTAATTTCACCTTAGAAGCCAAGCATAACTTATAAAAAGCCACTTAGGCAAATTTAATATATTTCCTACACCCTAACTTGAAAATGAATGCTCTAGGGTTCTATCATGTTTCTCTTTTTAACTGAGGTACCTTTTTAGAGGGATCCTATTAGGATTAAACAAAGAAATATTTGGGTTAGTATATAAGAGACAAACAAAATCAGAGCAGAAACCTGATGGAACTGAGGAATGATCATTTTTATATCTCCTGGTATATTTAGTGATGTCTTAGGAAGACAGAGGAACTTTAATAAGAATCAACCTCTAACAAAGGGTGAGGAGAGTCAAGAGGACACATGATAGTCCTTTGAGGGCACAATGCCCGCCCCTCTTTACTGGTCTGATTTTCATCACAGAGACCCTAGTGAAGTTACTGACTGTAAAAGGCAAGAGAATGGGCTTGACAGCACTTAAGACAGCTGACCACTCTGCTGGATAGAGCCAGATAGTGGTTTGAAATGACAATATGAATAGTCCACCAACTTCCCCAACAAATGTGCATTAATGTTAAAATAATACACCTATAAACAAAACAAACTTCTTTTCAAAAAAGTGAATTAAATTCACAAGGATATAACAGAAATTTGGTCTTTCCAATGGCAAGTAACAGTGAGCAGTAACACAAGAAAGACCCAGCAGCAGTGCCTTCACTGCTAAAAGCCTTCTGTAGGACTGAGCGCCTATTTAAGGCATGACCTGGACAGCTAGGAGTGGGGAATTCCTGGGTTCTACCATTATTCCAGAAAAGAGTCCCCAAAGTTTGCTGAGGGGGCTGAGAACCTCTAGTCTGCCTCACGTGTGTAGGAAGGGAAGAAGGGATCCAGCGGGTAGGATAGCCACACCTCTATGTCTGGTAACATAGAGGTGTGTTTTTTTTTTTTGAGACAGAGTCTTATTCTGTTGTCTGGCTAGAGTGTCAGCCTAGTTCACATCAACCTCAAACTCCTCGGTCACCAGATTTTTGAAAGTTCCGTTTGTCAGTGTGTCCTCTTTACAAAAAGTAGTCTTACTTCTAAAAGTACACTATGGGCCAGACGTGGTGGCTCACGCTTGTAATCCTAGCACTCTGGGAGGCTGAGGGGGGTGGATCACTCAAGGTCAGGAGTTTGAAACTAGCCTGAGTAAGAGTGAGACCCTGTCTCTACTATAAATAGAAAGAAATTAATTGGCCAACTAAAAATATATAGAAAAAATTAGCCAGGCATGGTGGTGCATGCCTGTAGTCCCAGCTACTCAGGAGGCTGAGGCAGGAGGATTGCCTGAGCCCAGGAGTTTGAAGTTGTTGTGAGCTAGGCTGACCCCACGGCATTCTAGCCCGGGCAACAGAGGGAGACTCTGTCAAAAAATAAAATAAAATAAATAAATAAAAGTATACTATGTATTCTTTCATAGTATGGGGGAAAGAAAAGAAAAAAGAAATAAAATAAAAGTACACTATGTGAAAAATATGGTAGCTGTCTCACATCTTTGTGAGTGGAGAAGAGTGAGATGACTTGTTCATCATTATAGAACCAAGGCAGAGGCAACACTAGAAACTAAAACTTGTGGCTGGTGGGGCAAAGAGAGCAATATCCTGCCTCACAGGCACAGCCTCTGCTTTAGGAGCTGTGGCAGTGATACAGCAGCATTTACAAAGGTGTTGGCAACCTACCACCTATATGCCAAATCAGCCTGCTGCCTGTTTCTGTGTGGCGGGTGAGCTAAGAATAGGTTTACATTGTTTTCTTTTTTTTTTTTTGAGACAGAGTCTCACTTTGTTGCCCCAGCTATAGTGAGTGCGGTGGCGTCAGCCTAGCTCACAGCAACCTCAAACTCCTGGGCTCAAGCAATCCTCCTGCCTCAGCCTCCCAAGTAGCTGGGACTACAGGCATGCGCCACCATGCCCGGCTAAGTTTTTCTATATATATATATCAGTTGGCCAATTAATTTCTTTTTATTTATAGTAGAGACAGGGGTCTCGCTCAGGCTGGTTTCGAACTCCTGACCTCGAGCAATCCGCCCGCCTCAGCCTCCCAGAGTGCTAGGATTACAGGCATGAGCCACCGCGCCGGCCAGGTTTACATTTTGAAATGGCTGCAGGAGGCAGGGCCGGTGGCTCACATCTATAATCCTAGCACTCTGGGAGGCTGAGGTGGGAGGATCACTCAAGGTCAGGAGTTCGAAACCAGTCTGAGAAAGAGCGAGATCCCATCTCTACTAAAAAAAAAAAAAAAAAAAAGAGAGAGAGAAAGAAATTAATTGGCCAACTAAAAATATATAGAAAAATTAGCCACATATGGTGGCACATGCCTGTAGTCCTAGCTACTCTGGAGGCTGAAGCAGAAGGATTGCTTGAGCCCAGGGGTTTGAGGTTTCTGTGAGCTAGGCTGACACCACAGCACTCTAGCCCGGGCAACAGAGTGAGTCTTCATCTCAAAAAAAAAAAAAAAAAAAAAAAAAGAAAAAAAAGAAATTGTTGGGGGAAAAAATTCAAAAGAATACTATTTTGTGACCTATGAAAATGATATGAAATTCAAGTCAAGTCTCATTGGCACATAATCATACCCATTCGTTTACACACCATCCATGGCTCCTTTCAAAATATAAAAGCAGAGTATGTAGCTGTGAGACAGACCCACATGGCCTGCAAAGCCTAAAATGCTTATTATCTGGCCTTACAGAAAAAGTTTGCCAACCCCTGCTCTAGACAACTCAAGTTTGTATGCAAAGCATACACACACTTAAAGAGAAAGTAAACAAAGTCTAGAAGAAATGATAAAATGGCCATGAAGTACCACACGGTGTCACTCGGATGAGAACCTGGGGACCAGGCTGATCTTTGGTGTTCTTCCCACTGTTGTATCAGCCAGAGATTTTTCCTGAACCATCTATCGAAATGTATAAGTTTATCTCATTCCAGACCTTTGGTTTTCTTGCTTTTCCTGTTGTTTTTGTCTAACTATGTCAGTAATGTCAACTTATTTCTATCAAGGCTACACACAGAAAAGGTAAAATCTAATGAGTAAGGAAATCAAAATCAGAGCTCAAGTTTACTTTTTACTCAAAGATTTTTGTCCTCTTTTATTCCCTAACGTGATTTCCAAGTCCGCATATTAAAAGTCATGTTCAGCACTGCTTTGAAAATCAACAGCAATAAACAATCAACACTAGTGGTCAACAGGAAGGCCTGTCTGAGTGACTAAACAGTTCCTCGTAACTTGTGTCTGCAGGCTGCATGACACTTACCGACTGGGATGTTCGAGGTGGTCACAGCAGCAGCATGGGATGAATGGGAGGGCACTGCCATGGTAACAATCGTGCTCGTGGGAGCTTGCGTGTGTGGCACAGATCCTGCAACGGCGAAAAGGGAGACTCTTCAACAGCGGCTTCTCTGCACACTTCGCAGGCTCTCAAGCCCAGTCAATTAGAGCCCCAACTTCATTCTTCTCCAGCAGGAAGGGGAGCAAGGCTGCAGACTTACCAGCTGTGGTTGCTGAAGGAATGGTGTTGGTTGCCAAAATAGGTGCTACTGTTGCTGCAGCCACTGGTGTGCCAGTACTGAAGATAGTTTTCTGTGGGGGAACCCCACAACACAGAGTTACCAAGAACATTTCCCCTTCATCCCGTCTACAAGCAAACCTGCCTTTAATACTGTGATATCCTTGCCAAGTTTTGCATTATTGTAGTTTTACCCAACAAAGAACAAAGGTGGTTTTTCACCTCTCATTTTACCTGAGCCATCGTGTGAAGCTGCTGTTTTGGTGTCCCTAATGCAGGGTGAGATGGTAGTGTGATTCTTGTTGTTACATCCCGTGACTGGGCAGGACGTTGAATGCTAATTGCTGCAGATGGTGGATGCTGGATGGACAAAGTTGGCCTACTGAAAAGAAAACAAAGACATTATGATTTATAACTTGTCCACAGACACAATGCAGGCAGTCAAGGACATTTACTACCTCATGCTAGACTATAGCCATGCAACTTGTATTTTTTCATAGATCTGTGAAGTCACAGTTAAACCAACACCTGGTCTTTAACCACAACACTAAAGTAAATAGCCCATTGAGTTTCTTTCCTGAAACTGCCTAAAGCCTCATAAGGTTCTCACATTATCATTTTCACGAAGTTCCTAAGGAAAGATTACAGAAAACCTTGATAACAGCAGCTTCACCTGTGACCCCTGAAGCACTGACTTCTCCCCAATGTTATATCATTCCTTACCAGATATAAGAACACTCTTCAAATGATAACCAGGTACAGTTAAGACTGACTAATGATTCTCAGGGCTATCAATACAGGATGTCAAATTAATTGGTAGCAAGCTACTGAAACTGCCATAACAGCAAGAAAACCTCACAATATAACAAAGCTGCCTTCTCAAATCAGAAGCAGGAAAATAGAGTATTTTAATGAATGCTGCTGGAAAGAGCATGCAACCATTTGGGAAAAATAAAATTGGATCCATACTGCACACAGATAAATACTAAAGTGATCAAAGATTTAAAGGTAAGCAAAACGTATATGAAGAAAAGATAGGAAATTTCTTTTATAACCTTCTGGAGTAGGGGAGAGCTTTCTAACTACCAAAAGCATTTAAAATACAGAGGCTATAAGAGATTGATAATTTTTTTACTACATGAACAAATAAACCTACACAGCAAAACACACTATAAGTAAATTCAAAAGACTCAAAGAAAAAAGTATAATCTTTCTATTTTACTAAGAACTCCTAGAAATTGAGAAAAATAATAGCCAAATAAAAATTAGGGAAAGGAGGCCAGGTGTGGTGGCTCACGCCTGTAATCCTAGCACTCTGGGAGGCCAAGGTGGGCAAATCGCTCAAGGTCAAGAGTTCAAAACCAGCATAAACAAGAGCGAGACCCCTTCTCTACTAAAAATAGAAAGAAATTAATTGGCCAACTAAAAATATATAGAAAAAATTAGCTGGGCATAGTGGCGCATGCCTATAGTCCCAGCTACTCGGGAGGCTGAGGCAGTAGGATTGCTTGAGCCCAGGAGTTTGAGATTGCTGTGAGCTAGGCTGACACCACGGCACTCTAGTCCGGGCAACAGAGTGAGACTCTGACTCAAAAAAAAAAAAATTAGAGAATGGAAATGAAAACACAAGTGGTCCCTTAACAAAAAAATATAATTGGTGCTCGCTTTGGCAGCACATATACGAAAACTGAAACGATACAGAAAAGATCAGCATGGCCCCTATGCAATCATGACACGTACATTTATGGAGCGTTCTGTAATTTTATTAAAATGAAAGGACAAGAAAAGATGCTCACCCTCACTCTAAAGAAGAGAAATGCAATTTAAAACATATTGAGATATTGTTCGCCTATCAGATCGAAAAAAATCTAGAGGGAGTGTAAACTGGTATAAACCCTAAGGAAGGCAATTAGATGGTAGGTATCAAAATTACAATTGCACATATCCTTTGATCACTATGGGGAATTTATCCTTCACATGTTCTTGGAAACAAGCACAATGACATAAATATTAATATAAGGTTATTCACTGTGATAGTCTCTATCACAGTAAGGACTAGGAACAACTTCAAGTCTATTCATACAATGGATTGCTATATTGCCACTAAAAGAGAATTGAAACTATGCGCTGAAATGGAAAGCTTTCAATATATTTTCAAAAAGCAAGGAGAAATACATAAATATTCTTTTGGGTAAAATGGATAAGAGAACTGCATCTGAATTTGACTGTATTTATACAAAGAAATGCTAGAAGTATACTCAAAAAGCTATTAGCAGGTTACCTTTGAAAGGCAATGTGACCTTGTAGATGGGGCACAGAGGAGAGAGTGGTACTCCCTATTGTGTGCATTTTCATGCTTTTGTATTGTGGAGCCATGTGGATATAAACTAGGAAGAAGAAAATGTGGTAAGTTGAGCTGTAAGATGACTTGATTGGGACAGTATGTCTCCAGCTAAGCAATGTTTCATCATAAGGATCCTCTCTCAAAAAGTTTTAACAAATCAGACCTGGTAGGGTATCAATGGTTTACAATCTGATTAGAGGATGGTTTTCTCCCCTGAGAGAGAGAACTAAATGCCTTATCCTTTGAGGTCACAGGAAAGCTGTAAGTATAGCCACAGAGGTAGTAATGGAATTTGGTAGAACATTTTGAGGAGAAAGCTGACTTAGAGACTGGATTTTCAACAGTTGTTGAGATAGGTCACCAGGTACACTACCATGAAAGCTACCCTCTCACAGCATTTAAAATTAAAAACATTCAGAAAGATACATGTTATACATAAATAATGAAAAATTTCAGGATAGATGAATCTAATATAAAAATAATTTTGGGGTCGGGAGTGGTGGCTCACGCCTATAATCCTAGCACTCTGGGAGGCCGAGGCGGGCGGATTGCTAAAGGTTGGGAGTTCGAAACCAGCCTGAGAAAGAGCGAGACCCTGTCTCTACTAAAAATAGAAAGAAATTAATTGGCAAACTAAAAATATATATAGAAAAAATTAGCCAGGCACAGTGGCGCATACCTATAGTCCTAGATACTCAGGAGGCTGAAGGCAGGAGGATCACTTGAGCCCAGGAGTTTGAGGTTGATGTGAGCTAGGCTGACGCCACAGCACTCTAGCCGGGGCAACAGAGTGAGACTCTATCTCAAAAAAATAAATAAATAAAATAAAATAAAATAAAATAGGCCAGGCACGGTGGCTCACGCCTGTAATCCTAGCTCTCTGGGAGGCTGAGGCGGGCAGATCGTTTGAGTTCAGGAGTTCGAAACCAACCTGACCAAGAGCGAGACCCCATCTCTACTATAAATAGAAAGAAATGAATTGGCCAACTAATATATATAGAAAAAATTAGCCGGGCATGTTAGCGCATGCCTGTAGTCCTAGCTACTCGGGAAGCTGAGGCAGCAGGATTGCTTGAGCCCAGGAGTTTGAGGTTGCTGTGAGCGAGGCTGACGCCACAGCACTCACTCTAGCCTGGGCAACAAAGTGAGACTCTGTCTCAAAAAAAATAATAAAATAAAATAAAATAAATAATTTTGAAGACCCTCATAACAAAGAAGAATGCCTATGGAATCACCTGGAAAGGACCTTCTCAATTCAAACTTAAATGCACTTATATTTTAAGAGATCCTGTGCATACAGAAATACACCCCCTGAAAAAGTTCATATTAAGAATGTTTTTAAGGCCGGGCGCGGTGGCTCACGCCTGTAATCCTAGCTCTCTGGGAGGCCGAGGTGGGCGGATCGTTTGAGCTCAGGAGTTCGAGACCAGCCTGAGCAAGAGCGAGACCCCATCTCTACTATAAACAGAAAGAAATTAATTGGCCAACTAATATATATATAAAAAAAAAAAATCAGCTGGGCATGGTGGCGCATGCCTGTAGTCCCAGTTGCTTGGGAAGCTGAGGCAGCAGGATTGCTTGAGCCCAGGAGTTTGAGGTTGCTGTGAGCTAGGCTGACGCCAGGGAACTCACTCTAGCCTGGGCAATAAAGTGAGACTCTGTCTCAAAGAAAAAAAAAAAAAAGAATGTTTTTAAATTTTTTTTAAAGCATAGACTATAGTAGTTGTTGATTTTAATTTACTCTAATGAAAAATAACAAATGTTAATATCTATACAATGCACATTACATGTCAAGCCATGTTTTAAGAGCTTTACATATTAATATAGTTACTTCTCATAATGATCTCTGAGGTAGGTATTATGATGGCCACTTTCTGGATGAGGAAATTGAGGCATTTACTCTCTGACCCAGCACTCACACATCCACAAATATACCTCAAGGATGTACCATCACAAACATGCAACAGCATATGCCAAAATACAGTACATCCAAGCACTGGGGTATAATGCAGCCAAAACAAAAGAATGAATAACAGCTCTATGTACTAACTTGGAGTATAACCAAAATATGCTGTAAAGAGAAATATGCAAAGAACAAAATAGTATATATAAATATAATATGCTATATTTTGGTAGCAAAGGAGAAGAAACAAGAAAAATATGTGCTTATATAAGTGTTCTTTTTTCTTTTTTTAATATATTTTTACATTTTTTTTTCTTCAATAGAGCCCTGATTATATATGTGTTTATGTATACTAACTTTTGCAAAACGGGACTCAGAGAAGGCACACCAGAGAATAATGAAATAGTGACCTACCAAGAGCAGATAGCAACACAGTGGGGACAGGGAGACTCACAAGACCATCTTTCCTTGACTTTTGAACGAAATATATTTTACATGTTTTAAAAAGTTAAATTAAAAGGACAAAAGCAAATCCTAAAGTTAAAAATAATCAGACATGTTCGAGACCAGCCTGAGCAAGAGCGAGACCCCATCTCTACTATAAATAGAAAGAAATTAACTGGCCAACTAACATATATATAGAAAAAATTAGCCGGGCATGGTGGCATATGCCTGTAGTCCCAGCTACTTGGGAGGCTGAGGCAGCAGGATTGCTTGAGCCCAGGAGTTCGAGGTTGCTGTGAGCTAGGCTGACGCCACGGCACTCACTCTAGCCTGGGCAATAAAGTGAGACTCTGTCTCAAAAAAAAAAATAATAATAATCAGACAAAAAATCCTAACTATATATTAAATTATAATAAATACTGAATGGATAACCAAAAAGGTAATAGGTTAACCCAGAATGCAAAGGGAAAGAACATGGAAAATTGATATCTGTGAGTGAGTGATATTCCTCATTGTATACCCTTTTTTTTTGAGACAGAGTTTTGCTTTGTTGCCCAGGCTAGAGTGAGTGCCGTGGCGTCAGCCTAGCTCACAGCAACCTCAAACTCCTGGGCTCAAGCAATCCTATTGCCTCAGCCTCCCAAGTAGCTGGGACTACAGGTATGTGCCACCATGCCCGGCTAATTTTTTCTATATATATTAGTTGGCCAATTAATTTGTTTCTATTTATAGTGGAGACGGGGTCTCGCTCTTGCTCAGGCTGGTTTCGAACTCCTGACCTTGAGCAATCCACCTGCCTCGGCCTCCTAGAGTGCTAGGATTACAGGCATGAGCCACCGCGCCAGGCCTGTATACCTTTTTGTATGTTCATATTTTGGAAATGTGACTAAAAATTAGGAAAACAAAAGAATCACTTCAAGCAACTTTTGAACACATTCTCAATCTGGTTAGCAGGATCTAACCAGAGGACAAAAAGCTGTGAAGTCAGTTCACTCCGTAGTTTTATTACTTCCAGTAATCTACAGAAAGTAAAGGGTTAATTTATGACAAGAAACTTATATGACTTTAAATTGTTACTCTCAAAATATAAAGAATAAAAAAAAAACCCAAGTAGTTATATTAATGTCTTTAGAAAATAAACTTTTCAGTATAAAAAAAAGATAACACAAATACTGTCGCATACTGTATAATGTTACAATCAATGACAGACTGCATAGGAAATGGTGGTCCCACAGATTACAACAGAGCTGAAGTCATAACATTATTACTTTATTTGTAAAATAAATTTAGTGCAGCCTAAGTGTATAATGTTTAGAAAGTCTACAGAAGTGTACAGTAATGTCCTAGGCTTTCACATTTACTTCCCATTCACTGACTCAACCAGAGCAATTTCCAGTTCTGCATGCTCAGTTCATGGTAAGTGCCCTATACAGGTGTACCATTTTTGTAATCTTTTATACCATATTTTTACTCTACCTTTTCTATGTGTGGATATGTTTAAATACACAAATACTTATATTATGTTACAACTGCCCACAGTATTCAGTACAGTAACATGCTGTCTGTACAGGTTTGTAGCCTGAGAGCAACGACTACACACCATAGAGCCTAGCTGTATAGCAGGCTACATCATCTAGGTTTCTGTAAGTATGATGCTTGTACAATGTCAAAACTGCCTAATTATGCATTTCTCAGAACATATCCTGATCGTTAAGTGACACATGACTATATAAAATCTTACAAAGCAAGGGAAAAAATGTATAATGTTGAATTTCATTTGGAAATACCAGTATGAAGACACGACTATCTTTACTATACTGAATATCTTTGTCCCTGGAAAGGGATCAAAAACAATGATACCCTAGAACCAATGAGCACCTCTATCACCCAGATCTTAGGTTCTCAATACTACCCTCCAGTTAAAGGAAACAAGGAGAAATAGCTAATTACAAAACTAGAGAAGGAAACAGCCCAAGATATCATGTATCAGAAAGAATAAAGTACTCTAAGGCTAATCCTTCTGTCATCAAAAGGATACTTGAGCCAGCTCAAAGGGGTTCTTACTAGCCAAATGCAGGGAAACTGGGAGAAAAAGAAAGGGACTTTGATTAAAACACATTGAATATATAACTTCCATGAATCCACTATAACAACCCTCCTACCAAATAAAAGGCCATAGAGATTAAGTAAGGTCACTCAAAAAGTGCTCCCTAATCTGTTGTCTTAATCACTACGTAACACGTAAAGAATCCCTTATCCAAGCCGGGCGAGGTGGCTCATGCCTGTAATCCTAGCACTCTGGGAGGCCGAGGCGGGCGGATTGCTCAAGGTCAGGAGTTCGAAACCAGCCTGAACGAGACCCCATCTCTACTATAAATAGAAAGAAATTAATTGGCCAACTAATATATATAGAAAAAATTAGCCAGGCATGGTGGCGCATGCCTGTAGTCCCAGCTACTTGGGAGGCTGAGGCAGGAGGATCACTTGAGCCCAGGAGTTTGAGGTTGCTGTGAGCTAGGCTGACGCCACGGCACTCACTCTAGCCTGGGCAACAAAGCAAGACTCTGTGTCAAAAAAAAAAAAAAAAAAAAAAAGAATCTCTATCCAGTTGTGTTTTGGATTTTAGACTTGGGAATATTTGCATTATATACTCACTGGCTCAGTATCCCTAATGCAAAAATCAAAAATGCTCCAATGACCACTGCCTGTTGACTTTCAGTGTCATGTGAATGTTCAAAAACTTTTGGATTTTGAAGCATTTTGGAATTTGGATTTTTTGATTAAGGAATACTCAACCTGTATTTCTCCCAGAGATCAGTATTTTTTTAAAAACAGCTTGAAAGGCAACTCCAGGGATAGAGACCCATTTAGTGAGCTGATGTCTACAGAAAATAAGGGGGTTAATTTACAAGTGGACTTGTGATCACCCTCCAGGGTTCAGATGGGTCCTGGTTTGACTTCTTTGGAGGGAAGACAAGAGTACTGCAGGCAGAGACTGCCAATTTGATATTTTCTCCTCCTCTCAAGAGAACAGTAACAAGAAAAACAATAAAAAAAGAGACATTCAGTCTCCACCTTTGGCAAAACTAGGAGACACCTGAAATCTAAAAAAAACCCAGAACAGATAGAACTTCCAAAAAAGGGATAACTAAACAGGACTCAGGAATGTTTTATGTCTTAAATCCAATTGAGAGGATTTCTGAGGCTATAATTTCAGAGATAAAATCCCGTAAAGTATAATTCTCCAAAATGAGAAATACACTCTGATACAGGAAACCAAAATCTTTCGTTTATAACGGTAGAAACGGAGATGGTAGCGAAAGCTTAAGAAGCAAAGGACACAGGCTTGAACTAGAATCATACAGATGAGATAAGCCTCATCTGTGGGAAACAGTGTGCAGGGAAACCCAGGGAAGAGAGACGCTTTCTCATTCTCAAAGGTCTATCTGGCAGTAGAGAAGGAATGGTCAAGAAAACTCAGGACATGGAGCCATTTGGAACATTTCTCCTAACCCACTATATAACCCATTCAAAGATGAGTACTCAGAAAGGCACTAACACAGGACCTATTTAAAAATGCTACTCTTGGCCGGGCGTGGTGGCTCAGGCCTGTAATCCTAGCACTATGGGAGGCAGAGGTGGGCGGATTGCTCAAGGTCAGCAGTTCGAAACCAGCCTGAACGAGACCCCGTCTCTACCAAAAATAGAAAGAAATTAATTGACCACCTAAAAATATATATACAAAAAATTAGCCAGGCATGGTGGCGCATGCCTGAAGTCCGAGCTACTCAGGAGGCTGAGCCAGGAGGATCGCTTGAGCCCAGGAGATTGAGGTTGCTGTGAGCTAGGTTGATGCCACGGCACTCACTCTAGCCTGGACAACAAAGTGAGACTCTGTCTCAAAAATAAATAAATAAATAAAAATAAAAATGCTACAAGAAGAAAAAGGTAGGAAGAAACAAGAGAAAAACACTAGAAGTGCTTTCACTGGGCAGATGAAAACTTCCATAAGTTAAAAAAAAAAAAAACGAGGCCAGGAGCACTGGCTCATACCTATAATCCCAGTACATTAGGAGGCTAAGGTGGGAGGATCACTTGAGGCCGTAAGTTAGAGACCAGCCTTAGGAACATAGCAAGACCCTGTCTCTGTGAAAAAAAAAAGAAAGAAAAATTAGGGCATGGTGATGTGTGCTCTCAGGAAGCTGAAGCAAGAGGATCATTGAGCCCCAGTTTGAGGTTGCAGTGAGCTATGATGATACCACTGCACTCCAGCCGGGGCAACACAATGAGACCCTGCCTCAAAAAACAAAACAAAAAGCCATAACAAAATAACTGCTTCTAGTAAAAAACAAAGCAAAGAATAAGAGCTCAATGGAAGCAATGACAAGACAACAAAACAATGATAGGACAACAAAAAAAGATAAAAATAAATGTGCTCAGCTCAAGAAAGAAACAGAAGACAACTGTTTAACTGTTTCAGGAATGAAGGCAGAACTCTAAAGAGTAGAACAAATAATGCTAGAAACAAAGTAAAGGATAGAGAACCTCATGAACAGAATCAAAAGGAACAAACAGTTTAAAAGGATTACATAAGCATTCAAAATGATCCAACATATACATAATTGGGTGCCCCCTAATAAAATTGAATAGAATGTATATATAAAGATATAGTTTATGAAAACTTTTCATACAGTTTTATGCTACAAGTTGAAAAAGCACGTTACAGAACATGTTACAGAACAAAACCACACATAATGGTCAGAACAAGACATACTCTAATAAAGTTGTTGAAATTCAAGATAAAGAATCTTGGGCTATCAGCCAAAAAGATCGAGGTGTTTTTTAGGAGTAAAAAAAATCAGGTTGGCTGGCCTCTGATTTCTCTACAGCATCATTCAGCTCTAGAGAAAGAGAAAAAAATACTCATGGAAAGAAATATAGAAACAACAAAAAAATTCTATTGGCCAAACTACTGCTTAAAAAGGTATCTGTGAAATGATCCTGAAGCACATATAAATTCAAAGTGCTGGTCCTTTAGATAAACGCTTCTTGAAGAAAGTAATAGAGAATAAATTTCATTCAACCACATGATGAATTGAAAAAAAGGTCAAAGAACTGACAGACAGAATTGAAGGTATTTAACAGAAAAAGAAAGACTTACCACTGGAATTTTTCTGCAATTTTATTTCTTTTTCTATACCTTGAACCAATTTCATTATCATTGGTTTGGCTAACCCTTAAGTGTTTGGTAGAATTCTAGGAAACCAGATGGGCCTGGTGCTTTTCTTGGAGACAGTGCTTTGAAATTTTTTTCTATTTCTTCCACAGAAATCGGTCTGTTTAAATTTTCTATCTCCAGAATTCAAGGAAAGTTAGAAATTAAGAATTTATCATAATTACAGTAAGTAGAAAAATCAACTGATCATTAGGGTTTCTGTCTGTTCATTCACTAGTATATTTCTAGTGTTGTATGAGTAAATGCTGCAAAACACACTCAACAAAATTCAAGATCTAATTTTTAATTAAAACACTCAATATACTGGAAGAGATATTTGGATAAAATGATTTAAAAAGCCATAACCATAGTTTCCACTGTATAATCAGCCATCTGTATCTGTGTGTTCCACATCTATGGGTTGAACCAAACACAGATTGAAAATACTTGAAGGGGGCTGGGTGTGGTGGCTCACACCTGTAATCCTAGCACTCTGGGAGGCTGAGGCAGGCGGATTACTCAAGGTCAGGAGTTTGAAACCAGCCTGAGCGAGACCCCGTCTCTACTAAAGATAGAAAGAAATTAATTGGCCAACTAATATATATATACAGAAAAAATTAGCCGGGCGTGGTGGCGCGTGCCTGTAGTCCCAGCTACTCAGGAGGCTGAGGCAGGAGGATCACTTGAGCCCCGAGTTTGAGGTTGCTGTGAGCTAGGCTGACGCCACGGCACTCACTCTAGCCTGGGCAACAAAGCTAGACTGTGTCTCAAAAAAAAAAAGGAAAGAAAATACTTGGAGGGAAAAAAAATCCATAAAGTTCCCAAAAAGCAAAACTTGAATTTGCTGAGTGCCAAGTACTACACTGAAACCACACTGATGAAGTGATGTTAAGGCACTGCATTAGTTTGCAAATAACACAGAGATGGTTTAAAGCACACAAGAGGCTGTGCATGGGGTACATCCAAATACCACACTATTTTATATAAGGGGCTTGGCATCCGCAGATTTTGGCATTCAGGGGAGCTCCTGGAGCCAATCCCCAACAGATACTGAGGGACTACTATAAACCCATTTATACCTTTTGATTTTCATCATACCATATGAATATAATAACTTTGAAAAATTAACATAAAGTTACAATAAGCAACAACATGTTGTCTAATCTATGTTGGGCAGTTGTCTCTTTATACCTTAGACAACATACTGAATTACCACAAAGCAAAGTGCCTCCATTTTATTGAAGAGGAACCTAAGGATCAAGGAGTTGAGAAGTTTGCTTTATGTCACACAACTAGTAGATAATAGAGCTAATAGTTTGAGGTAGGTCCTAGGTACTATTCTTCATTTAAATGTTATTTTCTTCAGAGTTCCATTCTAGATCCTCTTCTCTCTCTCTATTGCCCTTGGATAGACTCAAGCTATCTCAAAGCTATTTTTTAAAATTTTATTTTATTTTTATTTCAGCATATTATGGGGGTACAAATGTTAAGGTTACGTATATTGCCCATGCCCCCACTCTCTATCTCAAAGCTTTAACTGTGACCCACATGTTGATGACTCTGGCACAGACATTTCTTCAACCACCTGCTGACAATAGCCCCTCAGTCATTCCACGGGTCAACTCAGCACCCCAAAATTCAATCTTCTTTCTGTCCCTTGTTTCCTTTTCATTTACTAGGTCAAGCAAGGAAGAAAACAAAGAGGCATCTCAAACTCCTCCCTCTCCACAATGATAATCAAGTCCTAAGGGTGGGCTTCTGGTTTCTACCAGCCCCACTCTCCATGCCTACTACCCTTCCTTTTATTCGGTAAGTCACTTCTTGTTCGCATTATTAACAAAGGCCCCTTTCCTGGCATACCCATCCAGGGTTGGGGAATCTGTGGCCTCGAGGCCACATGTAGCCCTCCAGATCCCCAAGTGTGGCCCCTCAACCGAATCCAAACTCCACAGAATAAATTCCTTCATTAAAAGGATTTGTTCTCTAAAATTTGGATTCAGTGATTCAGTCAAAAGGCTGCACTCAAGGATCCAGAAGGCCAAATGTCGTCCCAAGGCCACAGGTTCCCCACTCCTGAGTGGCTGGCAAGAATCAAGAGACACCACGAGAGCTCCTGGCAAGATCCATATCCACTGCCCTCCCAACCTCACTACCATATGGCTTGGAGATCATGAAGACAAACACCTCATATCTTCATCCCTGATTGTTACCCAAAAGCCTCTGGGATAATTCCTCATCAACCAGACTTTATCCCCGTATGGCTCTATAAATCTCTTAATCGTACTACAATATTTTCTCTTCCCAAACATCCAACACTTCCACTGTACTCTCTGGATTTACAATTCATTTTTAGCAAAATCCCCTACATATCCTCAAACCTCTTCTCTGAACATATCCTTTTCTTTCCTGCTCTAATTAATCTTGGCTCTGCCCTGAGAACCCTACTCCCCTCCAACCCCTCCAGTGGAAGCAATCTTCTCTCTCATAACCCTCTTCTCCATCCATACTATCTTTCTAGATTGTCTCCTCCAGATCTCTTCTGTGGATTCCAGACTCATTTATCAACTGATCTCCCACCTCCACTTGGGTGCTCAGAAGTCACCACAACCTTAAAATGCCCCAAACTAAAATCTGGGATTCCTCTCCAAAACCTCCCATGGCTCTCTACCCTGCTATGCACACGAGCCAACTATCACTGGTATAATCCTGACTCCTCTCCTTTGCTTACACCCTCAGAAAATTCCTCAGAAATTTTCTTGACTCTATCTTCAAAATCTTCCCAGAATCTACCTACGTCTTTCTGCCTCCATTATCATCTTCCCTATATTGTGGCTATCCCCTTATACACAATCTCTCTGGTTCCAACTTTGCTCGCCAAGGTCTATTCTATCCAGCAACCAGGCTGATCCAGCTGGAACTTCAGATCATGGCACTGCTCTATTCAAAACTCAGCTAAGGCTTCCCATCACACCCAGCAAAGCCCAAACCCTTAGAGTGGTTCCTAAATGCCTATGTGAACTGGAGACCCTGCTACCTCCTAAACTAACGTCTTGTTACTTTCCTACTACTGGTCTCCTTGTCACTCCTTACAGGTGGCAAACACACTGTCACACAGCTTTTGCACTTACTCTTTCCACTGCCTAGAATACTCCTCTTCCAGATAACCATATATATAGCTAACTGATTTCATTACATCTTTCAATTTTCTCCTCAAATGTATTCTTATCAATAAAGCCCTCCCTGACCACATTATATGAAATAATATGTACCCTGCACTACCTTCCCTGTTTCTCCCAATCCTTTACCATAATTTTCCTCCAAAGTAATTTCACCATCAAAAAAGCTAAATAACCAGGTGCAGTAGCTCACACCAGTAATCCCAGTACTTTGGGAGGCCGAGGTGGGAGGATCACTTGAGCCTAGCAGTTCAAGACCAACCTCAACAACATAGCAAGAAAGACGCTATCTCTACAAAGAATTAGCCAGGCATAGTCATGGGTGACTGTAGTCCCAGCTACTCAGGAAGCTGAGGCAGGAGGATCACTTGAGCCTAGGAGTTTGAGGTTGCTGTGAGCTAGGATGACACCATAGCACTCTAGCCCAGGCAAGGGACCCTGTCACTCTCTCTTTCTCAGTCAATAAATAAAAAGCTATATATTTATATATTGTGCCCCAGCCCCTAAAAACAGAAGCTCTATGAGGGTGAGAATTTCTTTGTTCACTGGTGTAGCCCCAGTATCTACAACACTACATAGCTCATTAAAAAGCACTGAGACAAATGCTGAGTTAAAACAAGGAATGAAAGAAGGAAAGGAAAGAGGGATGGAAGGAAGGAGGATGGCTCAATCTTCATACTCCCAAGTATACCTAAGTGCTGAATCAGTAGCATGTGCTGCTGTCGTGGTGATGACTGGAGACTGAGCTCTGGTGGCCGAGACAGTTGCTACCACAGCAGGAGGGATGGCATTGGAGGTGGTCACAGGTGGACGAGACTACCAAAAGAGAGAATATTTTTCATTAAATAAGAAGCAAAATAAAATATAAATAGCCAACACTAATAGTATAAACCTTAAACCTTAGGCCTCTAGATAAGTATGTTTCTGTCCCAATTAAAGTGAATTCTCTCTGTACAATTGGGAGCTAAGTTATGGATATGTATAGTCACAGAGTTGAGTAACAGACATTGGAGACTTCAAAGGTGGTGGGGGGGTGGGAGGAGTATATGGGATGAAAAGTTACCTGTTGGGTTCAATGCACACTGTTCAGGTGATAGGTACAGTAAAAGCCCAGACTTCACCACTACACATTATGTCCATGCAATAAAACTGTACTTGTACCCCATAAATCTATTTAAATAAATTTTTAAAAAGCTAAATAAATAAATAAAAAATTAAAGTAAATTCTCACTATTCTGATTAAGGAATTCTTCTTTTTTTTTTTGAGACAGAGTCTCACTCTGTTGCCCAGGCTAGAGTGCCGTTGCTTCAGCCTAGCTCACAGCAACCTCAAACTCCTGGGCTCAAGCAATCCTCCTGCCTCAGCCTCCCAAGTAGCTGGGACTACAGGTATGTGCCATCATGCTCAGCTAATTTTTTTCTATATGTTTTTAGTTGGACAATTCATTTCTTTTTATTTTTAGTAGAGACAGGGTCTCGCTCTTGCTCAGGCTGGTTTCGAACTCCTGACCTTGAGCGATCCACCAGTCTCAGCCCAGAGTGCTAGGATTACAGGCCTGAGCCACCATGCCTGGCCCAAGGAATTCTCTTTTTAAGATAGGATTTAATAAGACCCAGAGTCAGAATTATCAAAAAATCCTATTTTGTTAGGACAGTACATGAGTCCTTTCTGTGCAATATCACTGGAGTCAAAATTCTAACCTTCTATTAGAACAAACTGTGACCTAACGCTTCATATCTAGAGTTCCTATAGATCTGCTGTTGGTCCTGGTGCAGACATTTACACTACCACACAATCCAGGGCCTTCCACAGAGGGCCTGCTCAGCTACTGGATGGAGCTGCTGGCTCTCAGGCCATCTAAGTTAGTGTGCAAAAGGCAAACACACAGGGTACCTGTGTTCTTTCCCGGCTAAAGAGTCAAGGTGCCCAGGTGCTTTCCGGATGTTTGCACATAAACAAAGTGCACTTATCACCACATCTCTGTGTGGAATCTTCACCTGACAAACTGGGCCTCATCCACCTGTCTAATCACCAGAGTTCTTCTGATTCCTCTCTCTTTATTGATCCTGATACATGCAATGAGGTCACCAAGCTCTGCTCATTATTCATTCCCACTCCTCATCTGCAGCCCTCTTATCTGTGGCTCCAACTGTGCATAGCTGCATGTCTCACATTAGGGCTACTATACCATCTTCCTTACTAGGAAGTTGTCATCTTTCTCTAACCCTTCATGTATACTCCTTGAGGCCTTCTCACCCTCCACCTGTGTTTTGTTGGCCAGTACGATCTTTAACTTGAAAGCTGTAGGCTTGAAAGCTTGTCCTAATCAAGATTCTTCTTTATCGTCTTAAACCCAGCTGTTTCATACATGTTACCTGTCTGACTTCTGAATGCATCTGAATTTTGACCTCCTATATGTAATTCAGTTTGATTAATCTTATCTTTCAAAGACCTTTCTTACATCATACACAAAGCTATTGTGCTAAAAAAAACAAAATAGCCGGGCGCGGTGGCTCACGCCTGTAATCCTAGCACTCTGGGAGGCTGAGGCAGGCGGATTGCTCGAGGTCAAGAGTTTGAAACCAGCCTGAGCAAGAGCGAGACCCCCCCCCCTCTACTATAAATAGAAAGAAATTAATTGGCCAACTAAAATATATATAGAAAAAATTAGCCGGGCATGGTGGCACATGCCTGTAGTCCCAGCTACTGGGGTGGCTGAGACAGTAGGATTGCTTGAGCCCAGGAGTTTGAGGTTGCTGTGAGCTAGGCCGACACCACGGCACTCATTCTAGCCTGGGCAAGAAAGTGAGACACTGTCTCAAAAAAAAAATAGCAGCTCTCTACTGTCAACAAAATCAACTTTACACTAAGAGTCCCCAATTTGCAGATACCACAATATTTCCTACTAAACACTTCAATAGTACTGAGGCCATAGACTTCCTTCGATTAAAGTTGAAAGGCATGGACCATCTTCCTGGAAAAGCATACATACATGCATAAAAATGTGCATAAAATTTTAGGGGTTCATAGACCCCCCCAATTAAACTCTTTCTCTGTCCTAGCTAGCCTTTACTAAACACTGTCTATATCCATCACTCTCTTCCTTGCCATTTGTTCATTCCCCTTTCACATTCTCGTCACTTCTCTGGATCCTCATCACCACACCCATCCTAACACAAAGATTTCCCTCACTTTTCCACGTTCCTACCGCTTGCCATTCAACTTGCCATTCAATGTTGTGTATCTTTCAAACTTCCCTATGTCTTGGCAACTATAGTGAAAGTTCCTGAGGTCAAGGACTCTCCTAGTGCCTGGCAGAGAGAATACCACCGATTAGGCCCTTAACACTTGCTCGCTGAGTACCCCCAACCTTGACGTGCCTGAATCGGTTGGTGAATGATGTGCTGTACTGCTGGCTGAGCTGTAGCAGTGTTTGGCAGCTGCGAAGTCGGCCTCAGGACCGTGGTTACTTTAGAACTGGACATCACAGCAGCAGCTGCTGCACCTGAAAAAAAGTATTTTTATTAGCATGGCTTATGGGCTTACAATCATATTCCCTAGGAAAATAATCAAAATAATCCCTAAAATTCAGATAGTATGTCAGTATTCATCTAAAGTATATTATGTATACTTCCCATTTCATTACACAGAACATTAAGAAAACATGTACTTAAAAGATTTAATAATAATTTATATTGATTCCTCAAAGACAATCTTAAATGAAACTAGCTGCTGTTTTGTTCTTGTTTCTGTTAACTGCAAGTGCATGGCGGTGAAGCACACAATGAACAGCACAGTGTGGCGAGGCTCAAGCACTTTACCCACCACTGCCTTTGCACCGTCAGTGCAGAGGTTAACACTGTGACAAGGGCGAATAGCGTCTGAATGTTTGCATGAAAATAATTTTGACTCTGCAGACCCCCTAAAAGGGTCTGTGAACCACACTTTGAGAACCACCAAGTTATGCTATGACCAAGCAAACCTGGCTTTGTTTGTTAACCTGATGTGACCAATAATCTCCAATTGTTTTATAATCTCTAGTAACAATCTCTGGTCAAAGCTCATGAAATTTATTACCTTACAATCTGTTAGAACATAATGGTAAAAATAATCTTAGCTGGGTGCAGTGTTACACACCTGTAGTTTCAGCTATTCAGGAGGCTGAGGCAAGAGGATCACCTGAGCCCAGGAGTTTGAGTCCAGCCTGGGCAACATAGTGAGTCTCTGTCTCAAAAACAAAAAAAATCTTATTGCTATGTAAGTAAAAAAAAATTGAATAACCATTATTACTAAACTTTAGAAAATTGAGTATTAATATTTGTGAATTATTTATTAAAAAGATGACCATGAACTATCAAAGCTTTAAGGAGTTCTACCATCTAAAGGATAATTTTTAGACCATACTAAAAATTTGAATTGCTGTAAGTTTATAAACACACCTGTAATGCAACTATAATAAGCACATATTATACACAGGGAGAATTAATGAGAAATCTTTTTTTTTATAAAAAAAAAGGAAAAAAAATTATAATAAGCACATATTAGATCATGCTAAAAATGTGTATTGTTCTAAGTTTAGTTTACTTCTACTTTCTGTAACTTTTTTTTTTTTTTTTTTTAAAGGAAAGAGTAAGTTTATTTGGCCCATAGGTCTACAGGCTACATTGTTCTGGAACTTTAATAAGCTGATTCTGGATACATTGTATTTTACCATATCTTCTCCCAAATGTATATCTGCCATCGCATTTCAAGAGTTTGAGCAAAATGTATAGTCTTTACCTCGAGGTAAATGAGAGGCTCCAATGTGAAGAGGGGGCCCAGGAGCATTGCTGCGGATGATAGACATCTGCACGTTTGTAGTCATGATGTGATGCAGGTTACTGGGATGCCCCTGAGAAAACAGGATATGATGTTACTTTCATGTGCTTGGTCTTAGCCATTGCCTCTAGGAAAGCAGCTGCCTCAAAATGTGGGTCAGGCTGTTCCTTTTAGATAATGAGTACCCCAAGGGAAAAGGGTAAGAAAATTTAGCTTTAGTATTTTACACACTATGCTGTATAATGACCCATGCCAACAGGCACGTGAGCAGTGACTGCTTCAGGCCCAGCTAGCCGCTAGATCCCAGTAACACAAGACATATTTGACTGTCTACTTATAGGAATTCTCATCTGCAATATTAGCTGTTGACACTTTTCTCTGTCCTGGCTAAATGCTTATTTTTTCCCCATTATCACTATTACCTTCACATGCCACTGCACCCATCCATCCTTTAAGCTATACAGAATTTCTAAGTAAATGCTGGTTAGCATCCCCCAAGTTCTCCCCTATGAGCTCTTCAGCTCACCCCTGAAACATCCCTCCCTCATGCTCTCCCAGCCCACTGGGTCAGTGCTTCTCAGGTGGGGAGGAGGGGGGAATTCCCATACTTTTTGGAATACTTAGCAGTATGACAAAAAAGAAAAAAATACAGTCCATCTTTTTGAAGTATCAAATTTTCTTGAAAACAGGAGAAATAGTTTTGAGATTTTGCTTTTTTCATACATATTTCATAAATCAAATACACGTGGAGTAAGATTGCAAAATTTCAAAACAAAAATTTATTTATTTATTTATTCATTTATTTTTGAGACAGGGTTTCACTGTAGCCCGGGCTAGAGTGCCGTGGCGTCACCCTAGCTCATAGCAACCTCAAACTCCTGGGCTCAAGCAATCCTTCTGCCTCAGCCTCCTGAATAGCTGGGACTACAGGCACACACCACCATGCCCAGCTAATTTTTTCTATATATGTTTAGTTGGCTGATTAATTTCTTTCTATTTTTAGTATAGATGGGGTCTCACTCTTGCTCAGGCTGGTTTTGAACTCCTGACCTTTGAGGAATCCTCCCGCCTCGGCCTCCCAGAGCATTAGGATTACAGGCGTGAGCCACCGTGCCCGGCCTGAATTTAAGTAAAAATAGGAGACTTCAAAATAAATGTTCACAACTAGATAGTGTTGAGGGAACCCACTAGTATCCCAAGAGGTACATATCTGCTCTCCTCAGAGAAAAACATAGAGAAGCACTGCCCGCCACTACTGCTGGAAGGTTGTTCTCAACCCATCAGAGTTGTCTACCTAAAAACAAAGACAAACTGGATTAAGACTGCTCTAGGGCATGAACAGTTCTATCTACACTTGTATCTCACCATGAAGGTAGTGCCTTGCATACAGCAGACGCTCAATAAATTCTGGCTTAAATGACCACTGTGCCTACTGGCTTCCACTCCCTTCAGCTATCCTTCTCTCTCAAACCCACGATCTCCCCCTTGCAGTTATCAGTGACAGTTTAATTTTTTTTAGTTCCTAATATACTACTGGCATTCAATAAATAACGATCACTAGTTTGGCATCTAAGTTTGAAAATCAGCAAATTAAGAGGGAAAAAACCTGTTGT
Source organism: Mirza zaza (assembly GCA_008750895.1). Taxonomy (NCBI): domain Eukaryota; kingdom Metazoa; phylum Chordata; class Mammalia; order Primates; family Cheirogaleidae; genus Mirza; species Mirza zaza. The sequence continues at coordinate 5,371 of VSMD01015053.1, read as the reverse complement.
CCACTGATTGTTGCCACAGGAATGGCTGAAGCTTGAGGGATGCTACTCTCCATGGTAACAGTAACCTGCCCTGGAACCTTGGGGGGAAGTGACAAGGTAGAAGGTGGAGCAGGAGCAATGGGACGGCTAGGCATGGTGGGCTTCGGGGGTGGCTGCAAACAGAAAACCACATGAGACACATCAATGGCCTTGTACTGGTGATGCATTTCACTCTACAGTTAAGAGTATACAAATCAAACCTGGAGAGTGATGAAAGCCACACACACAGTAAAAAGTATAACTGTGAATAAAGCTCAGAGCTGTATGGCTCACAGCCTTTCTTCCCAAGTTTGGGAAGCAGTAAAACTCCCAGTAACTGAAACATAACCCCAATGTCATACACAGAAAATAACCCCAAATCAGCCAGCTATTAAAAGAAACACTGGAAACAAGTGCTACTTCAAGACAGAAACTTAGCATGTCTGTAAGCTGAATAATATCAATGTCAAAATGGGTACCTGAAAATATTCTATGATGCCAACTGTCCAGCAGCATAAGACTAGGCACTGCAGAACAGTAGAGCTCTGAGTTATAGAGAGCAGCTCAACTCAGAGATTAAAAAGACAAAATGGAAGTATGGTTCTATGATACAGCCTAAGATTTTGTGAAAACTGTTACAAACATTAGTGAGTCTTTAATTGTGGTTCAATGCAAAATTTTGAACCTCTCCATTACCTTCATAAGTCCCTCCGAAAATGAAAGTGGCACTGCTGGCGTCAGGTGTGCTGGTGGGGCTGTCACTGCAACAGGGGTGGCTGATGCGACAGCATGGTGTGTAGACAACATCTGTACCTGTGGATAGGGCCTTACCACAACAGGCTCTTGCTTCTCCTCCCGGGACTGGAGGGAGCTGCTGGAACCCATGTGCTCCCTGGCACTGACTTCAGAATCTCGACCAGATTCATCATTGACTAGGAAAGACGTGAAGGGTGAGACAGTATGTCATAGTCTCCCAACATTAATATAGCAGCACAGACAAGAGTGTCACCTGAAGTTAACTTTCAGGATTGACAAAGTGACAAGGAGAATTTAGGTACTGGATTCTTCTGATGGACCTCAGGCCCAAGAGTCACAACTGTGAAACACAGGATTTATTCTGGATATTGCAGCTTTCCTATCCTTATGAACAAAGGGCCTGTCAACCATCTAAAATGAGCTGAAATAGTTGAAAGTACAATATCCTTATAACCTGTAAGACAATTTTATTTAAAATATTTTCCTGGCTGGTCCGAAGGTAGTGAGTTATCTCACGTGATTGTTCACAGTCAGTTACAGATTGAACTCCTCGTTCTACTACTTTCCCCCCTCCTCACTACTGCACTTGACTAGTCTTAAAAAAAATACATATATATATATATATTTTTTTTTTCCCCTAAAAGTTACAAAAACCTGACATTTTAGAGATATTTTGGCCTGGTGTAGTGGCTCATCCCTGTAATTCTAGCACTTTGGGAGGCTGAGGCAGGAGACTTGCGTGCAGCTAGGAGTTCGAGACCAGCCTGAGCAACATAGCAAGACGCCATCTCTACAAAAAACAGAAAAGTTAGCTGGGCATGGTAATGCACATGTATAGTCCCAGCTACTCGGGAGGCTGAGGCAGGAGGATCCTTTGAGTCCAGCAGTTTGAGGCTGTAGAGAACTATGATGGTACCACTGCACTCTAGCCCCAGGCAACAGAGGGAGACTTTGTCTCAATAACAAAAAACTACAACCCTCTCAAATCCTCCTGAAAAGATATTTTAAGTACAGTTCTTAACTTCAAGACACATAATTTTTCAAAACTAAGGGTGATGGGAGATACTTTTCATTGTTATTTTTTTCTCTCAGGAGTCTGAACTACCAGAACACACAAGGTATTTAATAATTAAGTTAAAAAATTCAAAGAACAGGCCGGGCGCGGTGGCTCAAGCCTGTAATCCTAGCTCTCTGGGAGGCCGAGGTGGGCGGATCATTTGAGCTCAGGAGTTCGAGACCAGCCTGAGCAAGAGCGAGACCCCATCTCTACTATAAATAGAAAGAAATTAATTGGCCAACTAATATATATATAGAAAAAATTAGCCGGGCATGGTGGCACATGCCTGTAGTCCCAGCTACTTGGGAGGCTGAGGCAGCAGGATTGCTTGAGCCCAGGAGTTTGATGTTGCTGTGAGCTAGGCTGACGCCACGGCACTCACTCTAGCCTGGGCAATAAAGTGAGACTCTGTCTCAAAAAAAAAAAAAAAAAAAAAAAAAAAACAAAAAATTCAAAGAACAAATACTAATAAAGAGTTTGTGAAAATATTAACTTGTACTTATACATCATTTTTCCAAAATAGTGTTAACATTCTCACTTTTCTGAACATAAAAATAACATTTACTTACGTAAGGAATTTAAGTTATTTGGAAAATTATAAAGTAAAGCTGCTCCAAAATCTATCCCCCAAAGGCACCAACAGTTAACATTTTGGTGAAACTTTCAGATACTTTTTACCTCTTAAACTTGGAGTGGGATTTTATTCATTTAGGTTTTCCATTAAAGTATAACCTTCATAAAGATAAGTGCATGAATGTTAACTGTGCAGCTCAATGGACTCTCACAAACTGAAAAACCAGCATCCAGCTCAAGAAACAAAACCTTACTAGTCCCCCAGACACCCTCCCTTCCCCAGGAAGCCCAACATTCTAACTAGTAACACTACAGATCAGTGCTGCCTATTTTGTACTTTATATAAACAGACTCATAACAAATACATGGCTGTTGTGTTCTGCTTCTTTCACTTACAAGCATGAAATCCATTTTATCACACACAGCTGTGGATCTCTCATTCTCAATGCTGTATATGCAATGACATTGTGTGATAAAGCACAGAGTATCCATTTACTGTTAAAAGGCACTTTAGTTTTCAGTTTTTTGCCTTTTGAATAGTGCCAGAAGATTCCTGTACAAGTCTTTTAGTAAACATATGTACCATTTCATTGGATATATTCCTGGGAGTGGAACCATTGAGTAATACGAAGTACTGCATCATTTTTTAAAGGCTAAATCAGAGTCTACTGCATAGATAACCACTGTATTATTGATGGGCTTTTAGGTTATTTCCAAATTTTTGTTATTATCCACAACTTTGTCCAGTGTTCTCTTCAGGAAAAAATTTCTAAAAGTACAAATGCTAGGTGAAAAGACTGATGTATATTTTCTCTTTTGCTACATATTGACTTTTCTCCCAAGTCATTCAGAATTTTTTAAATTCTGATTTATAAAGCCACGTTACTGAAGTATAATTTACATATTATAACATGGCTATCCTAAGAGTAGAAAGTTCAAAGATTTTTTTACAGACATTCTCAGTAACACCAAAGAGCTGAATGGTTGGGTCAAATGACAAGTATGTGTTTAACTTTGCCAAAGTACTTTCCAAAGTTCCCACTAGCAGCATGAGAGAGCTCTAGCTGCTCCTCACTCTCACCACTGTTTGATATATAGGCATTCTAGTGGGTGTGTAGTGTGCATATCACTGTGGTTTTCGTTACCATTTCCATGATGACTAGTAATGTTGAACATCTTTTTATTTGATCATAGATCATTCGTACACATCTTCTAAGTGTATGTTCATCTTTTCTCCATTTTTTAATCGATAGCTTTACTGAAATACAATTAACATATATAATTCACTAATTCTTTGTATTAAATTAGATACATTTTTTACGAAAGTAAACATTTTCATTTATTTACAAATACCTAAGGAATAAGATCACTCAGTTGTATGGTAAGTGTATATTTAATTTTATAAGCTATTATCAAACTGCTTCCTGATGTAAACAGACCATTCTGTATTCCTACCAATAATGTATGAGTTCTATTTGCTCCATAATCATACCAATACTTGTTATTGTGGGTCTTTGTATTTTTAGTCTTTTTTTTTCCTTTTTTTTTTTTTTTTTTTGAGACAGAGTCTCACTCTGTTGCCCAGGCTAGAGTGCTGTGGCATCAGCCTACCTCACAGCAACCTCAAACTCCTGGGCTCAAGCAATCCTTCTGCCTCAGCCTCCTGAGTAGCTGGGACTATAGGCATGCACCACCATGCATGGCTAATTTTTTTTCCTATGCATTTTTAGTTGGCCAATTAATTTCTTTCTATTTTTAGTAGAGACGGAGTCTCACTTTTGCTCAGGCTGGTTTCAAACGCCTAACCTCGAGCGATCTACCCACAGAGGCCTTCCAGAGTACTAGGATTACAGGCGTGAGCCACCGCAACCAGCCTATAATTTCAGTCTTTCTAGTGGATACGTAGTAGTTTCTCACAATGGCTTTAATTTGCATTACCCTGAGGATTAATAATGCTGAACATTTTTTCACAGGCTTATTTGGCATTCATACAGCTTCCTTGGTGAAGTGTCCATTCAAATATTTTGCCCATTCAAAAATAATCAGGTTGTCTTTTTACTACTGAATTACACAGGGGTTCTTTATACATTCAAAATGTATTTCTATTTTAATAAAATGTAATTCTATTTTAATGGTGTCTTTTGAAAAGCGATCATACTAAATTCTGATTAAGCACACTGTATCAATTGCTTCTTCTATGATTAGTGTATTTTGTGAACTTAGCAATTTTACTCCAGAGTTACACATAATTTTTTTTTCTTTAGGAAATTTTAAATTTTAGGGCCAGGCCCAGTGGCTCATGCATGTAATCCTAGCACTCTGGAAAGCCAAGGCGGGCAGACTGCTCAAGGTCAGGAGTTCGAAATCAGCCTCAGCAAGAGCAAGACCCCATCTCTACTATAAACAGAAAGAAATTAATTGGCCAACTAATATATATATAAAAAAATTTTTTAAAAAGAAATTTAAAATTTTAGATTCCAGTCTATGACACATTTGGAGTTAATTTTTGTTTATGGGAATGGTGACGCTTGATGTTATTTTTCCCCAACATGGATATTCTGCAGTTCCACCACTATCTTATTGAAAAGATTTTCATTTCCCAATTACTTATGGACTTTTGTTAAAAACCAATTGACAAGGCCGGGTGTGGTAGCTCACACCTGTAATCCTAGCACTCTGGGAGGCCGAGGAGGGTGGATCGCTCAAGGTCAGGAGTTCAAAACCAGCCTAAGCGAGACCCCGTCTCTACTAAAAATAGAAAGAAATTAATTGACCAACTAAAAATATATATACCAAAAAAAAAAAAAAATTAGCCGGGCATGGTGGCGCATGCCTGTAGTCCCAGCTACTCGGGAGGCTGAGGCAGTAGGATCGCTTGAGCCCAGGAGATTGAGGTTGCTATGAGCTAGGCTGATGCCATGGCACTCACTCTAGCCTGGATAAAAAAGTGAGACTCTGTCTCAAAAA
>VSMD01015047.1:0-43560 GCA_008750895.1 Mirza zaza | reverse complement strand
TCAAATGGCTTCTCTCAGAAGCACTTAGTGCACCCTGTGTTCTTTAATTTTTTCTACCTCAATTTACTCATTTTTTTCTATACTTGATGAACATTCTCCAGTCACCAAACTCCTAATTTAATATGCTGAAGTGATTTTGGACGTGGGATTATACTGTAATTATTTGTAGCCAACAGAATTACTTATCTGAAAGATTCTAGCAGTTTCCACTCCTAATGGAAGAACAGGATCTATCTCAACTTGGCAGTTCTGCCTCAACTCCTGCTTCAAGTGGTCATAAACCTAAACAAGTGGCCTCAGCACTCTTTAGCCCTATTGGAGGAGCCTGCAAAGTCACCTTCAGAAGGTTTTTGTGTCTGCTAATACCTTTCGCAGGAGGCTTTATTCTTAGCACTTTCTTGCTTTTTCTAGTATAATCTGAAAGTGTTAAAGCACTGATTTTTATAAGTATGCTTCAAAAGGAGCAAGTGTAGCTGATTTTAATCCTAAAAATACTATTACAGATGTGGAATATTTGATAAGGTTTTTTTTAAAACATTGTGGTTTAAAGATCATTTCCACTTGCCGAGTGCTTATCTCATTTATGTCTTCTATGACTCAGCAAATCGGGCATCACCATCACATTTTTCCAAATGAGGACGCTGAGGCTCAGAGGCTTGGAGCCCCAGGTCACCTGCCTGGGCATGGCCGAGGTCAAAGCCAGGACTTCTGCATCCAGGGCTGGCCCCACCACAGTCATGACTATGGTTCCTTCTCCAGGCTTCTGGAGAGAGAGGTTATTTCCTTTTTTCTTTTTTAAAGAGTAAGAAGAGCTGCACTTACCTTCTAGGGTCTCGCACTGGGCCAGGTTGATGTAGTCTTTCTGGGTCAAGAGACTGGCTTTGCAGCCTCGAACCAGGCCCTCCAGGTAGCCATGGTCCACGTTGAAGTACAGCTCTGCGCACTCAAGCATGGGGGAAGCGATTGCAGCCAATTTAGGCTGATACGGCTCTGTAGTCCTGTCTCCACAGAAGACTTGCAACTTACACTAGTGTGGGGAAAGTGTGAGTAGTTATCAGGCGGCAAAAGCAATCTATCAGCTGATAGTCAGGGTTTTTGTGACTAGTTTCCTCTGGTTTCAGCGGCTACACAGCGAGCTCAGCCCTGTTTTTATAGCAACAGTGAATCAGCCAGATGACCCAAGTAAACCCAGGGACCAAACCACTGTTGGGAAAAAGAGATAAGAGAGTCAGTGGACATCCAGGCTCAACTCTTACCCTCCCCTAGGCTGGTCTCTTCCCACCTTTGATAGTGGGAGTCTTCAAAGTCCTGAATGTTTTGTAAACACTCCAACCCCCACCTGAGCTTTCAATTGTTCATTATACTTGTCCTAAATTCCTTGAGGACTATTGGACAAACAGAAGGTCTTCTCCTTTTAATAAAAAAACTTAACTTATATAAATAAATCAAATGTGATCAGGCAGTTTGAAGAATTATGAGAAGCTAAATCTGCAACAAAATGAGTTTGTAAAACAAGTGGATAGAAATGGGCCGGGAGCAATGAGAAGTGGCTCATGAGCACTGGAGCTCATGCCTATAATCCCAGCAATTTGGGAGGCTGGGGCAGGAGAATGGAGGATCACTTGAGGACGGGAGACCAGCCTAGCCAACATAATGGGACCCTCTACATTAAAAAAAAAGAAAAAAAAAGGAAACTAGAAATGTCTTAAACATACCAAAGGCTGGTGGTAACTGCTTCCTACCTGGTCTATGGGCACAGCCCAGAAAACAGTCCTGGAAGCAGATACACAATGCTGTGATTCTATAATAATAAGCAACTACCTTTGCAAAATTCGACTATTTATGAGGTACTCTTTATTTTCTTTTTCCCATTTGAATCTCAGGATTACACTGAGACATGACTCTACACAGATAGTATTATTATTGAAATCATAGATAAGGAACCAGCTCTCAGCTCTCAGCTATGAGGCAGCTCGAAATGCTGGCATTCAGCTGGCAATACAGTTTTCTTTTTTAATTTTAATTTTTTTTGAGACAGAGTCTCACTCTGTTGCCCCGGCTAGAGTGCCGTGGCGTCAGCCTAGCTCACAGCAACCTCAAACTCCTGGGCTCAAGCGATCCTGCTGCCTCAGCCTCCTGAGTAGCTGGGACTACAGGCATGTGCCACAATGCCCGGCTAATTTTTTCTATGTATTTTTAGTTGTCCAATTAATTTCTTTCTATTTTTAGTAGAGATGGGGTCTTGCTCTTGCTCAGGCTGGTTTCAAACTCCTGACCGTGAGTGATCCAATTGCCTTGGCCTACAGTTTAAGTATTTAATGAAGCCAGGAATTAATGGTTGACTTTCATGTTCCAAAAAGAATGCTTGTTCTCATTTATACTGTATGTAGCTCAAAAATTGTGTCAAGTATCTTGAGCGCTATTTGCATATATAATGTTTCATATATAATGTCACAAATCCTTAATTGGAGTGCCAGAAATTCTTCTGTCTCTCTCTTGGTATTTCCAGACTGTTTGGGAGAAGCTAGATAAAGTCTAATCAGTGTAAATTCTGCTTTAATTGTTGAAAATCACAGAGAATCAAACTCAGCTTTACACAGTGCCCAGACTTTGAAAGTATTCAATAAATAGTAGAGGCTCTTACTCTTATGTTATCATTATCTACTTCAAAACACTGTAATCCTAACCACTTAACATTAAATTGAGTTTCTTAAGGCCAAGAACAGTGCCTTATTCAATTTTCTCTCTCTCAAGTGCTTAGTAGCATGCATTGTGGGGAGCAGACACTCAATATCTCTTCTGTGGATTAACTAGAGTTTGACTCTTTAAATGACTTAAAATTGCTCTTACAGAATCTTTAATTCTGTGTTTCTCTAGGAAACACACATTTGTATCTAGATAGGGAGGGTATTTTGTAGTTTTGTAGCATCATACACATATGTACATAATTGTGCATATATATATATATATATATCTGCGTAGGATATATAAGATTTATTGTGACTTTCTGTCCATTTTAAAAGCTCCCAAGAGTCATTAGCTTCATAGCATTAGAGGATGAACTTATTCTTCCAAGGAATGGAGATATTCCTTGGAGCAGTAAGAGTATCTGCTATCCTGAGCATAAAGTTTCTTTCTAGATGTAGTAGGCTCTTCAAAGCACAGAGAGGAAGCAAAGGAGATGAAGGCTGCTCCTCATGCACAGCCCTTTGGATGGATTTGTGCAGCGAAGGCAGGCCAAGGCCTTGCTAACCTCTGAGGTGGTTGTCAGCTGTGTCCACCCTCAAACAGCTGCTGGGAGCATTTTTAGAGGCAGGTGTGGTACCGAATGCATCTTGGAGCAGACCACAGGATGTCATCCTTAATGGCCAAGTCAAAAGCCAAGTCAAAGCCCTTTCCTAAAGCTATCAGTATTTTATTTTTAACTTTTAAACTTTATATTTTTATTTTCTTAGACAGCCTTTGCTCTGTTACCTGGGCTAGAGCTCAGTGGCAGGATCATAGCTCATGGCAATTTCAAACTCCTGGGCTCAAGCAGTCCTCCTGCCTCACCCCCCTGAGCAGCTGAGGCTACAGGCATGTGCCACCATGCCCGGCTAATTTTTTTTTATTTTTTGTAGAGATGGAGCCTTAGTATGCTGCTCAGGCTGTTCTTAAACTTCTGGCCTTAAGGTATCTTCCTGGCTCAACCTCCCAAAGTGCCCTTTTAAACTTTCTATGGTGGAAAATATCTAACATATAGAAAAAGAAAAAGAAACACTAAAAGAAAACACTAGAAAAAAAAGAAACACTACTATAATTAATCTCCATGTATCCATTACTGAGCTTCAATAATTATCCATTCATAACCTATCATGGTTCAGCCATACCAGGGATCAGCAAGCTTTTTCTGTATAGGGTGAAATAGTGAATATTTTAGGCATCGTGGGACATTCAGTCTTTGTTAAAAATACTCACCGCTGTCACTGTAGCAAAGAAGCAGCCATAGGCCACACATAAATGAATAAATGTGACTGGGTTCCAATAAAGCTTTATTTACAAAAACAGATGGTGGGCCAGATTTGCCCTCTAGGCTGTAATTTGCCAACCTCTGATCTTTAACTTTGCTCACTTCCTATCCACTCTGAATTCTTTTCAAGTAAATCCAAGATTTATTATTTTATTTTAAATATTTTAAGTAAGTGTCTTTAAAAAATAAAGATTCTTTTACAATGTAATCACAATTCTTTTAGAATAAAGTTATTCCTTAATATCATCAAAATCCAGTTGACGTTCAAATGCCTCTGAATTTTATTTATTTTTTTACAGTTGGTTTGTTTGAATAGGAGACATAGCAATTGGTTTATATGTCTCTTAATTTTTGTTTAGGTATGTCTTCCTCATCTTACCCAGCCCTGATTTTTCAGAAACTGGGTCATTTATGCAATAGAATTTTCCACAGTCTGGAATTTGCTGATTGCATCCTGACATGTCATTTAACTTGCTGTTTTGTCCTTGTAATTCCTACAAATTGGTAGTTAGAGCTGGAGGCTAGATCACTTTGATGTTAGATTTTTTTGCAAGAACACTCACAGCTGTACTGAACTCTACCATCTGGATGAATATAACATTTGTCTCTCACTTTCTTTTTTTAAAGCAGCCATTTCTGTTCACTACCTAGATCCACTATTTCATTAGGAGTAACAAGCGATTGTATGTGAGTTTATCATTCCTTCTTCATTTATTAGCTGGAATAGTTCTATAAAAAGAAACTTTTCAACATCAACTGTTGGTTGCTGTATTATACAGTTTGTATAGAAAAGGCAGAATAAAGGCTTAATTTTCCATTTACTTATCAGTTTTCAGGTAGTTAATTGGTTCCTTAGCATCCTCCAAAAGTGGCAAATGAGGGTTTTTAAATATAAAAATATTATTAACTTATGTATTTAAACATAGTCCACATGTTCTTTTGATATAACTCTGATAGCCTTTGATAGCTTCCTTGCTTTCTGCAATGATAGTATATTCCACGGTCATTTGGTACAATTTTTGCCCAGAACTGGAATCAGCTATTTCTCTGAGGAGCTCTAGGTAAACATCACAGATCTTTTTTCTCCCAGTGTTATTGAGGTGTAATTGACAAATAAAATTTGAATATATTTACTGTGTAGGATGTGAATTTTTGAGACATGTATACTTTGTGAAATGATTGCCAAAAACCAACAAATTAACTTATCCATCACCTCACACAGTTATCTTTTTTGTGTGTGTGATGATAACACTTAAGATCTACTCTCCTAACAAATTTCTGGTATATAATATAATATAATATATGTATTTATTTGTTTATTTTTAGAGACAAGGTCTCACTCTACTACCCAGGCTGGAATGCAGTGGCCTGATCATAGCTTACTGCAAACTCAAACTCCTGGACTCAAGTGATCCTCCTGCATCAACCTCCTAAGTAGCTGGGACTATAGGCATGCATCATCTCATCCATATAGTTTTTAAATTTTTTTTGTAGAAACGGGGTCATGCTATGTTGCCCAGGCTGGTCTTAAACTCCTGGCCTCAAGCGATCCTCCCACCTCGGCCTCCCAATGTAGTGCAGTATTATTATATTATAACTATACTCACCATGTTGTTCATTAGACCCCAGAACTTAATCATCTTATAACTTAACATTTGTACCCTTTAACCGATATCTCCCCATTTCCCTTTTCCTCCAGCCCCTGGCAATAACTATTCTAATTCTACTCTTTGTCTCTATGAGTTCAACTTTTTCAGATTCCGCATATAAGTGAGATCATATATAGTATTGCCTTCTGGGTATATGTCCAAAGGAAATAAAATCAGTATTTCAAAGAGATATTTGCACTCTTATGTTCATTGCAGCACTATTCACAATAGCCAACACATGAAAACAACCCAGTGTCTATCAATGAATGAATGGATAAAGAAAATGCGATGTGAATATATATATATATATATATAAATGAAAATATGTAATGGAATGTTATTCAGCTATTAAAAAAAGAAGGAAATCCTGCCATTTGTAATCCTACAATAGCATGGATGCTTTTTGAGAAGATCGTAGTTCTTAATGTGTGTTCAGGAAAAGGCAAAGTCCCTGCAGTGTGTTGGGCAGTAGAACAAGTGATTTGATGATCCCACACTCCTCCCTGGAATTTAAAGTGAATACACAGGCAGCAAACTTCTAACGGCAGATGTGCTCAGCTGGGGACAGTGCTTTCGTGGTTGCATAGGTGGTTACCTTTATTAACTTTCCCTCCACTACTTAAGTTTGTCTCATTATACCATGTGAAAACAAAACAAACCTCCCATATCAGTACAAGAAAAAACAATATCCTGGAAAAATTGAGTTTTAAAGCCACATGAACTTAACGCCTGTGTATGTTCTTCGAGAATCCTAGCTTGATTAAAGCAGACTTCAGTGAGAAAGACCAGAATGCATGTCACTGTCTTTAGGACCAGAACTCTGCAGGCAAACCAAGATTGCTTCCTCGACGTTGATTCAGAACAGCCATCATGCCACCCAACTGGAGCACACTCCTGGTGTAACTTGCTTCTGATAAACAGGGGAGAATTAGTGAACTGTCATTGTAATTATTGACTCTCTGAGCTACTTTAGCCAGGAGGATCCCTTATGTTTGAGGTTAGAAGTGAGATCATTTGTTGATTTGGAATAATTTAAAGTTTTAAGAGTATTTGAATATTTCTTTCTTTCTGAAGAGAAGACTAAAAGAATTTCAGGTGCAGGTTGGCTATGAAATCTGCCCCGTCAGTGATTTGTAATGTGCTAGTTACCCTACTGGTTCACTTTTTGTACTTTAACAAAATAATATTTTTGCTTTTATATATTAATTAACCCTGGACCTGATTTAGTACCTGTCTTCCTTCATAATATCCTATTGTTCTTCTGAGACACTATTTCATTTCTTATTACAAAATATGTTCTATGGCAAGTAATTTTAATCTGATTGGAAAAGTAGGAAAATCAATCACCACTCATTAACATTTAGATAAAATATTTACATAGGTGTAACTACAAAGCAAAAGCAAAAAGTTCAAAATCATGGAATAGCTGTTTATTTCAAATGCTTAAGGGCATTGATTAGTACCTTAATCCAAATTCTATATTCCAATTACCATGAAACAAATAATTATCTGAGGAAGATAATAATTTCCATGTCTATTTCATTATATTTAACTCTGTCCTTATTTTCTTTCTGCTTATCAGAAAAATCCATACTACACAACTGCACAACTACAACCATCAGAGAAATATATGCGATGAAAGTCTCCCAAAAACCACTCTGAAGACATAATCCCTGATAACAGTTTGGGTGAACACTGGAAAAGATTCTTGAGGCACCAAAATAATTGCTTCTTGGTGGGGGGGCGGGGGGTCAGAATTAATTTTTCAAAGGGCTGTTTTGGTTTTGAACCACAAGAGGTCACCATAACATTATAGCAAGTGTCTTCATTTACTTCATCTTACCTGTAAATTTTTAATTTGAAAAATGTCACTTCAAAATTTTAACAAGTGTCTTCCAATTGTCTGTGTTGAGATTCTTTAGACATGTCATCATGTGTCAAGGAGTTCTGTCACTCCCATCTCTTACTCCATTTCCCAAATGACCATTGGTCTTCGTCACAAATGCCACACTCTTCTTCCCTTCCTCCTAAACAGTAAGTGACTTTTTACATTTTTATCTACTATTTTTATCTGCTATTTCACTGTCTGTTTTTATTCACCCTATATATTCACAGAGAATTTATCTCATTTTAAGGATTTTGGGAAGATGCTTGTTAGGGAAAAGAGAGCTCTGTGAATACATAGGTTTGGGAAATGCAACAGACAGTGTATCTCACTGTGCACATTAACATGGTAAAGTCTCTGAGAAGTCCTTTCATAATTAAAGCTGCTTAACTTTAACCCAGCATTTTCCTAACAATTAATTGGACAATGGCTTCCTTTATTTAGGTAATTAATACCTTTAACAACCTAAGTAGTATTCTTTGGCACATTATTTGGGAAATCCTGATTTATAACATTAATTATTTGAAAAGTGTTATAAAACTCATATATCACACTATTTTATAAATATTCAATTTTTTAATTTGAATAAATTGTATTTTTGAATTTACATGTATTTCCAAACGTAATAGCTTGACAGTATTTTTCTTCTCTCCTTAATATATTTCCCATTTGAAATTTTTTTCTATTTTGATGGCTGTGATCCCAGGAACTGTCTTGCTACAGCAGTTACTTGTATGGTAAGTACATAAACTAATGATGGAAAATTCACCAGTGGGAATAATAAATGTCATTATTATGTCAAGAATAGTATTTCTATGTGAAAATATGAACTAAGAAAAATAAATTATTCTAGGTAGAAAGGTCATTATTTTACATTATTATAAGACTAGAAAATTGTCACAGAAGAAACACTTTTTTTTTTTTCATAGAGTCCCACTCTGTTGGCTTGGGCTAGAGTGCCGAGGTGTCAGTCTAGCTCACAACAACCTCACACTCCTGGGCTCAAGCGATCCTCCTGCCTCAGCCTCCTGAGTAGCTGGATCTACAGGCACACACCACGATGCCCGCCTAATTTTTATACTTTTAGTACAGTGTCTCACTGTTGCTCAGGCTGGTCTCAAACTCCTGACCTTAAGCAATTCTCCCGCCTTGGTTTCCCTTAGTGCTAGGATTACAGGCGTGAGACACCGCACCCAGCCCAGAAGACAGATTTGTAATCAGACAAGGTTTTATTTATTTAATTTATTTATTTTTTCATTTCAGCATATTACAGGGTCAGAAAAGGTTTTATACTAACAAACTACAAAGGGACCTCAGAAGCCATTTGACACAATGCCACGCCAACTGCAAAAATAGGGAAGAACTCTTGACTTTGAGGCTGATTAAATTTTCAGATATCTTCAAGTATTAGAAATAACTGTGGCTCACGCCTGTAATCCTAGCACTCTGGGAGGTCGAGGCCGGGCGGATCGCTCAAGGTCAGGTGTTTGAAACCAGCCTGAGCAAGAGGGAGACCTTGTCTCTACTGAAAATAGAAAGAAATTAATTGGCCAGCTAAAAATACATAGAAAAACTTAGCCAGGCATGGTGGCACATGCCTGTAGTCCCAGCTACTTGGGAGGCTGAAGGAGGAGGATCTCTTGAGCCCAGGAGTTTGAGGTTGCTGTGAGCTAGGCTGATGCCACAGCACTCTAGCCCAGGCAACAGAATGAGACTCTGTCTCAAAAAAAAAAACTGTTTTCTAACACAGTGAAACATGTTCTCATAGAATTCCAATCTACTGATTTTTTTTCTGCAAGGCATAAGTTCTTTTTTTAAAAAGAGCATTTAGTTGGTCAATTTTAAAAAATTAAAAAAAAAATTACTACAAAATGCCTTTTAAAAATATTTGAAGTGACTTTTCTATTTTTCATAAAAGAAATTTCTTGATGTAAAAGTGCTCCAAAGGCCACATGGAGTAGAATTAGAGAACATATTGGAGATGACAGAGAATTTCGGACATCAAAGACATCTTTCTTACCTTAACTAAAGAGAAACCCAACTTCGAAAAGCTGGAGGAAATTGTTTTTTTCACCAGACATCACAAATTAATAATGGCAGAACGCGGGGTAAAACAAAGATATTATAACTCCAGGTTTATGATTAATTTCACTATTTTAAAACTATACATAATTTTATACAAATATGGGTTTATTATTCAGTTGACTTTACAGCTGTATTCTGAAATGGGGCTATTCCTCTGGGGGAAAACCTGTACTTCTGCATTGCTACTACTAGATGGCAGGCGGCTGAATAGTGCACAACATGGAACCTCAGATACAGGTGTAGTCAGTAGAGTCAATGAAAAGAGTGGTGAATTGCAGTCACCAAAGATAGGAGGTTATAAAGATTTGGGTGAGTGGAATTTGCCTGGAGAGAACTAGGTCACCACTTTTTCACTCCACTTTGCTTCTAAAGCAGTGAGAACCAGTTCTGATGATTCCTGAACTCTGAGTCATGATTTGCTTGGGTGATCTCATATCTGTGTGGTGAGTAGAAAATGAGGAATTTTAATCCTAAGAACTGAGAGTGATGACACAGCGCATTTCAACATCACAGTGTGTCCAATGTGGAAGTCCTTTCTGGGTATTATGCAAAAGGCAGAAACAGTAAAGGAAAAAAATGAAAAGATTTTGACAGAAATATTTAGAATACCTATGTGTTCAAAAATTATCATAAACAAAACTGAAAAACAAGACCACCAAATTCGTTTTGATTCCCATAGGCTGAATCCTCTGCTAAGAAGGGAATGTGACTTTGGACAGGCCTGAATGTGTCAGGCAAAGAATTAATATCTTTATAAAGAGCAAATTAATAAAGGAACGAAATTGACAAAGGGCAGGCAATTCTGGTGGGGGCCAAGGAGTGAGTGACCCAAAAGAAAAACAAACAAAGGAAAGACAGTTCACAAACAGAAGTACAAATGACCCAAAAATGTCAGGAACAAAATTTAACTTTTCTAATACTCAAAACAATATCAATTCTAACTACCAGTTTTTGTTGACTTCTTCATAAAACTGAAAAATTAGCATTATAGGTTGGGTTTCCCCATGAAGCAAGACTTTTTATTTATTTTTTATATTTATAGTTTTATTTTTAATTTTAGTGTGTAGGATCTATATTAGAGAGGATCCCTGGGATCAACACCAGTGGAAAGGAATGGAGAGAAATAAGATTGGGCAGTAGGAGAACTTGAGCTCTGATGCAGACTCAGAAAAGGCCTCAGCCCATCCCACAGGGAGCTCCAGGGCTGGGATGGCCTTCTGGGTTGTCCCATATTAGAGATAAAGAAGTCAGGTCTTTGTGCCCTCTGTCCATCAATAATTGGACATGCATTGCTCCTGACCTTGGGCAAGGCAATTTTGTTTAGCTGAGGCATCCCCAGAGATGGGTAAGCAGAGGGTGGAACAGAGGGACAGACATTTCTGAGTGTAAGTGAAAAGGAAGAGCAATGTCTGCAGAGAATTCAAGAATAATAATGAGCTGTCCACAAAGTGGGTCTGCTTTTTAATATTACCATACACCACAAATTCTAAACAATGTTAGTGATAAAATACTCTTCCTCCAACTTTGTTCATCTAAGGTCTAAATAATTGGGGTTACTATGGATTTTAATAAGATATATAATATATGTAAGCTTCAAATGTGTACATTTTTATTACTCATCTGTGATATTTGATATAATAAGAGGGAGATAAATATACACGTACACTCCCAATTACTGTCTTCCAATTACTGACATAGACTTCCTAAAACCCTCGTGCTAGGAAAATATTTTGTTCTGATGTTTGGTCTTTGTTTTTTTTTTGTTTGTTATTTGTTTGTTTTTAATTTCAGGATATTATTGGGGTACAAATATTTTGGTTACATGTTATAACTTTGCCTCACCCAAGCCAGGATTGGAAGGCATGCCTTTTCCCCCAAACAATGCTCACCACATCCCTTAGTTATGAGTTTACCCACCCCCATTCCCCCAATCCCCAATGAATATTATTACCCTGTGAGCACCTTAGATCCTAGTTCCTGCCACAAAGCTGCTAAATCCCCTGAAATTTTCAGGATCATAGGAGCAATTTTTATTGTAATGAGGCAACTCGTGGGGTGGGGGGGCTTTTCAATACCCTCGGATAGGGGCCTGTTGCCAGGGAAACCAACCATGTGAATAAAGAGGTGGAACTCTCAGTCCCAGCTAGCTTCAGGATGGGGGCTGGTCACCAGCAAGACAAAGGCAGGGTTAGAGAGTTGGGATGCTCAGCCCCACCCCCAAACTCAGGGGAGGGGAGAGGTGCTGAAAGTTGTGTTCATAACCAATAGCTAATGTTTAATTAATCGTGTCTACACAATGAAGCCTCCATGAAAACCCAAAAGGACAAGATTGGCAGAGCTTCCAGATTGCTGAACATGCAGAGGTGCCTGAGGGTGGGTATGGGAGCTCCATGCCCTTTCCTACACCTTGCCCTGTATACCTCTTCATCTGGCTGTTCATTTATATCCTTTGTAATATTCTTTATTATAAAGCAGTAAATGTAAGTGTTTCCTTGAGCTCCCTGAGCAGTCCTAGCAAGTTAATCAAACCCAGGGAGGGGCTCATGGGAAACCTGCTTTATATAGCTGGTCAGTCACAAGCACAGGTCACAACCTGGGACTTGTAAGGGACATCTGAGACTGACATCTGAAGTGGGGGCAGTCTTCTGGGATTGAGCCTTTAACTTGTGGGATCTGGTGCGAACTTTAGATAGATAGGGTCAAAATGAAAATGAACTATAGAATACTTGGTTGGTGTCCACTGGAGAATTTCTTGTTGTGTGGGGAGAAATTCACATGCCCGTTTTTGCTTCTCTGTTTGTTTATTTTTAAAGCTAGTCAAGCAAAGCAGTGGAACTGGGGAAGGAACAAAGGAATCTGTAACTGTGAAGTAGATAACTAGGATCTCCTGCTCTTCTTGGGACAAGGGTGCCCTGCTTTGGTGCTGTCTCAAGCAATTGCTCCACCTGGGAAGAAGGATAAGGGTGGGCACTCCGTTTTGATGCTGCCCCACCCTTAATCCTATCCCGATCAACTGGTACACCTGGGGAAGGAAGGAATGTTTTATCAATCAGGGAAGTCCCCAGCCCAGCCATGGTAGGATTTGGAAAGTGACCTAGAGTAACCTAAGGGTAATTATTATGCCATTAGCTTAAATCTGCATAGTGGTTCACCCTCCACCCCCAGGTGGGCTTTTGGAGAAGGAGCTCATATATACACAGATGAAATGTTGAGGACACCTGTTGATCATTTGAGAATATCCCATGCCTCCTGAGAGCCCTCCCCCAGACTGGGCCAATAAAAGGAAACAATCTGAGCATTCAGAGAGAGAGTGAGTGAATTAGTGAATGAATGAATGAATGAATGAGTGAGTGAATGAATGAATGAATGAGTGAGTGAATGAATGGGTTGGTCAGTCCGTCTCTCTCAACTCTAGACTTGAGACTTTTGTGTGTCTGGTCATTCTTCATCCAAGAGCACACCAAGAACTGACAGCAGATTGTCACACTGACATAACTGGTTGTGATCAATTAATTGTAAGTGCTGCTGCACTCGGACCAGCCCACACACCTGTTTTGATACCAGAGATAAAGCATTCTGTGTTGAGTGTTGTATTGAGAGTGAGAGTAGAAAAACCAGTTTGGTTTCTCCTATCTCTAACATTATCCATTAAAAAGCATTATATTTTACATGGAAATGAATTTGGAGAACTGCTACTGAAAAAACAGTGGGCCCCTGACATAGAATAACTTCCACAGCACACTTTCACTCCAAGAGTAAGAACTCAGTCTCACTGTTTATTTTGAATCCATTCTTCCAATACAGAAATATGTATTATCACAGGAGCAAGAGATATGAATGTCCCTGGAACTGTTTGAACAACTATGAATGGTATGAACTTTTGAAATTTTATGAAATACAGACAATCCCTGACTTATGGTGGTCTGAGTTAGGATTTTTCAATGGGGCAAAAGCATTTGCATTTCATATAAACCATACTTCAAATTTTGAATTCTGATCTTTTTCCAGGCTAGCAATCTGTGGTATGATACTCTCTTGTGATGTGATGCCGGGCAGGAGCAGTGAGCTGCAGTTTCTGGTCAGCTACTCCATGATGAGGGTGAACAGCCAGCGCTCTACAGCTTGCTCTGTTGCCAGTGTTTTTGGATATTTTATTTTGCATTTTTACCTCCCA
Organism: Mirza zaza; assembly: GCA_008750895.1. Lineage (NCBI taxonomy): Eukaryota > Metazoa > Chordata > Mammalia > Primates > Cheirogaleidae > Mirza > Mirza zaza. The sequence continues at coordinate 29,758 of VSMD01015047.1, read as the reverse complement.
TCATGTCTATGATCTGTGTATCGTATACCATGTTTTGTTATAAAATAGGCTTTGTGTTAGATGATTTTGCACAATTGTGGGCTAATGTAAGTGTTCTGAGCACATGTAAGGTAGGTTAGGCTAAACTGTGATGTTCAGTATGTTAAATGTATTAAATACATTTTCAACTTAGGATATTTTCAGTTTACAATGAGTCTATTGAGATATAGCCCCATTGTAAGTTGAGAAGTGTCTAACACAATGGAAATTTATTTTGAATTTATAGGTAAACATTTTTAGTGGAAAGCAAAGAGTTCATGAGTAAGACCTGAAAAGCAGAGGCAACAAAAATAGAAAAATGGACATAATTAAACTAAAAAGATTCTGAACAGTGAAAGAAATAACAGAGTGAACAGACAACCTGCAGAAAGGGAGAAATATTTACAGATTGTGCATCTGGACAGGTGACTAATGTCCAGAATTTATGAGGCAATCAAACAACAAAAACAACAACCAATCCTATTAAAAAGTGGGCTAAGGACATGAATAAATATTTTTCAAAAGAAAGCATACAAATGGCCAACAGGCATATGAAAAAATGTTCACTATCACTAATCATCAGAGAAATACAAATTAAAACCACAATGAGATATCATCTTACACTAGTCAGAATGGCTATTATTAAAAAGAAAAAAGGCTGGGCACCATGGCTCATGTCTGTAATCCCAGCACTTTGGGAGGCTGAGGCAGGAGGATTGCTTGAGGATAGGAGTTCAAGACCAGCTAGGGCAACATAGTAAGATGCTGTCTCTACAAAAAAATTAAAAATTAGCTGGGTATGGTGGCATGCTCTTATAGTTCCAGCTACTTAGGAGGCTGAGGCAGGAGGATCACTTGAGCCTGGGAGTTGAAGGGTACAGTGAGTTGTGATGGAGCCACTGCACTCCAGCTTGGGCCACAGAGCAAGACTCTGTCTCAACAAAAAACAAAAAAACAAAAAACAAAACAAAAACAGATGTGGGTGAGGATAAGGAGAAAAGGGAACTCTTATATACTATTGCTGGGAGTGTAAATTAGCACAACGTCTGTGGAAAACAGTATGGAGATATTCAAAGAACCAAAAGTAGAGCTACCATTTAATTCAGAAATCTCACTTTGGGGTATCTACCCAAAGGAAAAGAAATCATTATATCAAAAAGATACCTGGGCCTGTAATCCTAACACTCTGGGAGGCTGAGGCAGAAGGATTGCTTGAGCTCAGGATTTCGAGACCAGCCTGAGCAAGAGGGAGACCCCGTCTCTACAATAAATAGAAAGGAATTAGCCAAACAACTAAATAAATTAATTAATTAATTTAAAAATCCCAGTTTGTATTAGCTGAGGTTAAAATGGACATTGGTTAAATACTTCCAATTTAAATAATCTCTGGGATAATGTGAAATTGCACCATCTACAAAACTGACCTTGAGGCCACTCTGTTTGGTGGGGGTGAAGTGGAAGTGGAAGAAATGAAAAGACCTTGCAAATGCATTCTTAATGTTTTCAAAATATATGTGATGATGCAGGAAAAATATATATTCAGTGAAGGTTTCTTTCATTCAGCATTCATTGCTGCCCCCTCTGTGCGAGGCACTGTACAAGGTATAGCCACTCAAGTCATAAAGATGGTCACCATCCATGGCCATTAGCTACTCATGAGCAAGGCTGCAGCTGTAAGAATTTTTTATGGGATAAGTTGAATAATAGTCTGAGGCATTTATTCCCAGTACTCAATATCTTGTCTTAAAACCTACTGTTTCCTCCAATGCCAAATTACCAGCATTTTTTCAAATATTTGGAATATGGAACTCCCTTAACAGTATTGAAAAAAGCTTCTTTTATTCAAACAAAACAGTGTAATTCCTTAGAAATGGTAGCTTGTCTGATATCTAATGATTAATTCAGTGAACAAATGAGTTTGTTGGCAGTTTTGAGAGCACAGCGATAAATTAGTATTTGCAAAGTGCTTTCATCCACACAGAAGTAATGTAAAACCTGGTTGGTCTGCAAAGCAATAGAATTTGAAAAGCCTGTGATTATCTTCAAAATCATACTGGAAGTGCACGTGAATAAAACAAAGTTGCAAAGGAAAGAGGAGAAAAGAATCTATTCAAGTTTACTAAATTGCTATCTGTTTTGATAAGGTAATTGGCCAGAAAATTAAATGCACTGTGGAGAATGAAGCTGTTTTCTATAGTGGTACAGCCAAATGTCATTTTTATTTAGTATGCACAGGAATATAAGAATCAAATAAGAGGGAAAAAAATTACAGGAAGAATAAGCTCAACAAAAAGAAATAGGACTATTTAAAACACAGATTGATATTTGCATTTGAATCTTTGGTATTGAGTATGTGATGTAAAACATTGCCTTCTCTTTGGGTACTCCCTGGGCACATTCCATCCTCTGGCATCCTTACTTGAGAGAGGTTTTTAATAAAGTGAGAAGAGCACTACATTATAGTGCATGTAAGGAGATCTGAGTTCTGATCCTCTACAGCATAAACAACCAATTGGCTAACCTGTTCTTCAAATTTCCTCATCGATAAAATGATGGGTTGAATCCAATCATTTTTTAATAATTCCAGCTGTAAAATCCTGATGTTTAGTCTAACATTTTCTCAACATGTCTGGAATAAAGGTAGAGAGGGTTAAATTTGATATGATTCTCAAATTTGAGTTGAGGTTTACATGGATAATTCAACTTTAAAACCCTTAGACTATGACTTCTGAGCTGATTTCCTGGCCTTTTTGTGAGATAATTAGTTTATACATTGTCGACATATATCCCATGTTAAAATTCTCTTCACTGCTTAGAAATTACAATTGCAGAAAGGTAGGGTGGGGTGAACTATGGAAAGCTGCTGGCTTTAGGGTGGCCCTAATGCTACTGCCACCAGCCCTGTGAAACCTGTTCTTATAAAGGCACAGCTATGTTAACTTTTTCTTTGTTAAGAGCTACTGTGTATGAGACGTGCCTGGGATTGAGTTTACAGTCAAGAAACCCAAAGAAACATACTGTTTGTACCCTGTCTCCTGCTATGGGATCCTCCCTCTTTTGAGAAGTTATACACAGGAGTAAGCTTCTTCCTTATTCTCCCCAGCTTATTTGGTTGTTATTGAAGAATGACACATACAAGGGCTGGAGGAAAGAAACAAAATGGCAAAAGGAACGCCTAATTTCTTTGTTGAAACTCATTTGAAGGGAGTAGATTTGAATCTCATCCACTCTAACCACAATCTGTGTGGCTTAAGAAATCACTTATATCCCTAAAATTCCCCTCCTCTGTCATCTGCTGCAGCTGGTCTCAGAGAATAATATTCTAATGAACTCTATACCAGAACTCCTCGACATCTACCCTGGTAGGGTCTTCCGGCCACTCCCAAACCCTCTGTTCCCGCTCCCTTTAGCATTGCTCTCAGGGGTTCAAGAGTCCTTCTTTATCAGCCCGTCTGTGGCTGAACTTGTTAGACCTCTAATAAGATTTTGCAGTTGCAGAAATGTGGTCCTCTGTGGGCTAAAAACGTAGCAGTTGCAACTCTCAAAATGTTTGGAGAACGTCTAGGAAGAAATGCAGTCATGTCTGCTGTTCAGAGGCTTTCGGTACAAGGAGCACTGACTAAGTGCGGGTGGAGGTGGCCATCCTGAATCTGGGTGAGTTTGGTCCAGAGTAAGTATTGCTAAGAATTATACAATGATGGGAATTCAGTTAGCCTTCCCTCCCCAGCATGGCAACAAGGTAATAGGGCATTGAGAACGTTAAAAGAAATCTTTGTAAAGAAAGATCAGGCCATGATCAGATGTGAGGGGCTTCCTTGATAGTAATCCTTAAGTCTACCACTTGAAAAATGCTTATAATAATGTCTTGGATCTCACAGATAAGACATGGGAAGGATGTGATTAGTTTCACTCTGTTTTGTCTTAATTACTCTCAGAAGCAGACAAAATCCCCCCTATTGTATGATTCATTCTGAGGCATTTTCTCTTCACTTTAGCAAATGGAAGCATTAATACTTACATATATTGAATACAAATTGCTGGGAATATATGTGACATTATTAGAGGGAATCTTTTTTTTTTTTTTTGATACAGAATCTCACTCTGTTGCCTGGGCTAGAGTGCCGTGGCATCAGCATAGCTCTCAGCAACCTCAAACTCCTGGGCTCAAGTGATCCTCCTGCCTAGCCTCCCGAATAGTTGGGACTACAGGCCTGCACCACCATGCCCAGCTAATTTTTTCTATTTTTGATAGAGACGGGGTCTCTCTCTTGCTCAGGCTGGTCTCGAACTCCTGAGCTCAAACGATGTGCTCGCCTCAGCCTCCCAGAGTGCTAGGATTACAGGCATGAGCCACCACGCCCGGCTATAGAGGGCATCATTTTTAGTGATTTCATCCCTCAAGTCTCACAATAACTGAGTCCCAGAGTTTTGATGTCATCTTGGACGACTACATGGTCATAAAATGTATGTATGTCTTCTATCTACACAATGACAGGGTGTGAAAAACCTCGTAAGGCCCAAAGCAACTTCCCTAAATAATCTCTCCTCTCTTCCATCTTCATTATTCCATCTGGCCTCCCATCAATTACCTTTTCCACCAGCTCTCGCTTTCTCCTCAGTCACTTGTGCTGCTGCAGGTTTCAGCTCCTGCCGCTTACTGAAGGCTTGATCACTAATTGAAACCCACCTTGCCATAGCGCTGCTCAGCGTGGATGACGTCTGGCTGCTTATGTGAGGGAAGGCAGGTCAGAATTATCTTTGGAGAGAAAGGAAAATGAGTAAAGAAGATGCTTGTAGAGACCAGGGTGAATATCGATGTATTAGAAGGGAATTGTCATTCTAACCAGATCCACAAATACCATTTCAAGCTGGAATCATTGACAAAATGTAAAAGTACATCAGCAGCTTCACAGTAGACTCTGGTCCCCCTGAGACAGGTGATACTTACTAGCTGCGATAAATTTCTTAGTAGCAGTAATGGCAGCACCAGACACCCTGACACTGAAGCTAACTCTTCAGTGGGGAAAGTTATTATAACCTTTGTTATCTTATGAACAAATAAAAATTCTAGATTTTAAATAATTTATACATTTTCTGATTCTACTGTTGTATTTTTTTTTTTTTTTTTTTTGAGACAGAGTCTTACTCTGTTGCCCAGGCTAGAGTGCCATGGCGTCAGCCTAGCTCAAACCTCAAACTCCTAGGCTCAAGCAATCCTCCTGCCTCAGCCTTCCGAGTAGCTGGGACTACAGGCATGTGCCACCATGCCTGGCTAATTTTTTTTCTATATATTTTTAGTTGTCCAATTAATTTCTTTCTATTTTTAGTAGAGACGGGGTCTCACTCTTGCTCAGGCTGGTTTCGAACTCCTGACCTTGAGCAATCCGCCCGCCTCAGCCTCCCAGAGTGCTAGGATTACAGGCGCCCGGCCTTGTTTTTAAAAATTAAAGCATCTAATTGTTTCTGTACTCAGCTGTTAATGCTGAGATGCATATATCATTGTGTAAGATGTTCACCATTTTATCATTTTGGTTTGTTTTGATTTGGGTTTTTTAAAAAAATTGTTTTTCATTTAAGTATGAGTAGATACTAATATATTTCAGTTTATTTCTGCAACATCAAGAATTTTAAGCTGGGCGCGGTGGCTCAAACCTGTAATCCTGGCACTCTGGGAGGCCGAGGCGGGCGGATTGCTCAAGGTCAGGAGTTCGAAACCAGCCTGAGCAAGAGTGAGACCCCGTCTCTACTAAAAATAGAAAGAAATTAATTGGACAACTAAAAATATATAGAAAAAAAATTAGTCGGGCATGGTGGCACATGCCTGTAGTCCCAGCTACTCAGGAGGCTGAGGCAGAAGGATCGCTGAGCCCAGGAGTTTGAGGTTGCTGTGAGCTAGGCTGACGCCACCGCACTCACTCCAGACTGGGCAACAAAGCGAAATATTCTCAAAATAAAAAGGAAACAGAGCTAAGATTCTAATAATCTTCATGATTAGATATTTTTTAAAATTCAATAATATATTTCTTAAGATCTGTGGAAGCCTGGAAGGGTGGGTGACCAGGAATCCCAGCTCCCAGTGTCAGGCCATGGGGTTGTACCCAAGGATTGAGCTGGTGCTGTGAGGACAGTGGCGTGTGCTGGATAAATCCTTCAGAGCCTCAAAAGGCTTTCAGTAGATGGATCCTAGGAAAGTTCTGCAAGATCCATATGTGCAAATAAATAAACACAAATGATGCGATATGGAATTAACACTTCACGGTTTAGCTGTGCCTGTGCTAAAAGTAATTCCATGAAATATCAGGATTATTTTAGATATAGAATTTAATATGACTCCTGAACACTAACTTAATCATTTTAGTTCATGTAGCCTTTAAGAATCTGATGAGCACTATGGAAATCTTTCCTCAGACTAATCGCCAACCTCACATCCTCCCAAAATTATGCTATGGAAAGATTAACTGTGAAAAGATTATGGACACTCTAAATTCCATTCATGAGCAACCTCCAAGTCTAGAGACTTGGAGGTAATAAACCTCCATGGTATAAGCTGAGGAATGGAAGAAATAACAGCTTAGAAATTAATGAATGGGAAAGGATTTTAATCTGAAATAAAATTCGAGCATGCACATATATTTCCAGTCTCCTAGAAGGGCATCCTGTTGTGCCGAGCAGGCAGCTTCAGGATGAGGCACCTGTGTAGGTCGAGAGGGGCTCCCACCTGGCCAACCGAGCCAGTCATGTCAATCATGGGGATGGTGGAGAGACAAAGGTTACAGCCAGTTCCCCCTCATACTAAATTGAAATTATAATCCGAAGCTTTCATACTCTGCTTCTTAAAACTATTGACGTTCCCATTCATCAATTACATTACCCAATGCTCCTGGGTTTTGCAAAAAGAGTAGGTGAATAGTATGTGAATTGGATAAAAAGTAAATGCTGAGCAACTGATGTTTCCTAAAGCATATCTCCAGGATTGAATGATCAAATGGTAAAAATTACTTTGAAGGCTTCAGTGAGATAGAGGAAAACTGTCTTCACATTCCCTCATGGCACCTAGAAATGAATCATTTCTATCTTTTTACTCATCTTTTATTGCTTAAAGCCAACTAAAAGTAAGTGAAGTGGAAGAGTAAGGGGCAAGCAGGACAGGTATATAACCTTCTCAGTAAATGTTATAAATCCTGGAAGGGCAGGTGGAAATTTCAATCAGCGTATTTCCCAGAAGGAAGCGTATACCTTTATGTTCAGGAAGTAAGCTCTGCTGTCCTGCATTGATGAGGCCATTTTCAAGCAAGACTGTGAAGAGAATGGAGTGTGTGCAAATCAAAACCAGACGGACACGCTGCTAATCTCCTAAGCCACATGGAAAACATAAATTGACTTATGACAGGAGTAATTTTAAAATATGGGCAGACAGAAGCAAGGAGAAATGGATTCCTCTGTAAAAATCAAGTAGAAATCAACAGTTAATTCAGAAGAAGCCTCAACAGAGCTTATAACTTTTCTGAAATTAGCTCTGGGTGGGAGCCATGAGAACAGCCTACTTTGAGTAATAACTGACCTGAGGAAAATTAGTAAGAGCACATCTTATGGATGTTGAATGAGAAGCATACTAATTTCAAGTCAAGCTGATGCTTTAATAATTTTCCCCTAAGTTCTTCTAGGCTTTCTCTATGTGTTGATAGTATCCCATTAGGAAATAACTAGTATACACACTAAATTTAACTAGGAAAGAATAGACTCAGAACAAGAAAATAAATGCTGACTTTAAATGTAACTCACAGGTACTATGGAAGCCACAGGGCTTAACCCCTCAGAGCCCAAGAGAAGGCAGCATGGCAGCTTCTGCTGAACATCAAAGGATTCACTGTAATCCTACCAGCTCCCTAAGCTTGTCTCAAATTCAATAAATGTTAATAGAAAATGTTCCCCATCTCTGGCATTCGTGGTTGCACATACAAAAGAAAAGCTCCCTTTTTAATAAACGGGAATTATAAAAGAGTGTGGTTATTGCATAAAGTTGATATAAATGGAGTATATTTCTCTTTAGGCTTGCAAAAGTGCTAAGAGCCCTGTTTTACTACATTTCATGGACCAAGTGACACCAACAATTTATGTAAGCCCAAAGCCAGAATTTAAGAATAGGGATTTTAAGCACATTTGAAAAAGAAATCAATGGGAATACATATGTCACATTTACTTTTTGAACCAGAATTTCTCAGCCGATGTGTGAAAGCACAGGTGCATGTGTCTCCTGTGGATTACAGGGGTGTAGATAGGATGATTCCACAGCCTCAGGATGCCCATGGCCTTCAGTCTCCTGGGAGCTTATCAGTCTTCTCTGGCTACCCCAGGTGCCACACAACTGTTATCATTTTATATGCACTCAATGATGTGGAAATAAGGGAAGCAGTTTTAACCAAGCAAGATATAAGAAATAACCCATGAATTCTCTAAAGAGATAAAAGCCAAAACTAGCAGAGCCCATTTAAAAAATGTTATGATACCCCTTATGGGCCTCAAAACACCTGGTCCGCACAATTGGGTGTATGTTCCTGAGAGATTAGCATTCTGTACATTCTCTACAGATAGGTCTTCTTTGTCTTACAGAAAAAATTCAAAGGAAATATCGTCATATTTTCTACAGCAAATCAATTTATTTTCATGGTCATACCTTGATCTGATGACCTTAGAACATTAAGCTGAATATTCTTTGGTTCTCTTATCCAATACAGTTTTCTAAAAAACACAACTTCATTTCCTCACTACTGTATGTTTCTTAAAGAGACTGAGAAATAAGATGTATGATTTAAGCAGGATACTGACATACAGGCATAAAATAAGTGCTTAGGAATATACAAATTCAGACACTCATTTTTCTGAAGTCAGAAAAGCTCAGAGTAGAAGAGTCAAAACTAGATGTCAAGTGTCTTGAGGCTTCCTTATACATAGATACCCTTCTTAGTGTTGGCTTCACTTTTTTTCCACCTTAAGTCATGGTTTCCAGTTTAAGACCAGGGCCCTTATTTTATCATACTACATTCTGTGAAAAATGACAGAAATCCTATCAAACTAGCTTAAAATACAAAAAGGAAATTTATTGTATCACAGCATTGGGAAGTTGGAGTGCTCATGAGACTGTACCCAGAGCTTTAACAATTTCATTAAGAACTGTCTCTCTCTGTCTTTCCCCATGTGTCAGAGGTCAGCAGGAGCCCAGGCTCACATTCTGCCAACTGCCCAGCCCAGCAGAAAGAGTCCCTCCTGTCCAACAGCAACAAGAATGTGTGGGTTTGCCAGTGACTTGTCTGCCAAGGCATTTCAGGCAAACCTTTCTAGTCATAATATTTATTATTTCACTAATATTTGAGAAATCATAAAAATTATTAAAATAATGTGCTCTCAATTTATTTTTATAAATTATCAGAATACTGGAAACACTACCTTTGTGATCTAATTATTCATTTCATATATATTTATTGAGTACTAGGTCATATCATGCTCAGTGTAATACAGAACTTCTGATTAGAAGTCATTTTGTCATTATTCAACCCTGAAATTATTTGGAGTGCTAGTTATCAAAGCTTTGGTTTAAGATTCTACATTTAAAATGTTAATATTTAAGTTATTAATATATCATGACATCTTAATCTTCCTTGCCCATCCAATACGACCCATTAATAAATTCTTCCAATTCTACTAACAAAAAATTTTAAATCCATGTCCTAAATTCAATCCTTCAGCATCTTTTGTTTAGATTATGGCTAGAAACATCTAACTGATCTCTATTCTGTCTCTTTGAACTCATTATCCTGCCCACAATGGAGAGAGCTTTTAAAAACCTAAAGCCACATTATCTCCTTATTTAAAACTCCCCATGGCTTTTCATTGCACTTGAAATAAAATCAAACCTTTTCCATGACATACAGGGCCCAGAATGGTCAGGTCTTTGCCAATCTTTCCATTCTTTTCTCTTATCTCTTTCCCCCTGTCCACTAATCTACTCTCACTGGCCCTTTTTGAAGTTCCCAATCCCTTGACTCTCTCACGATATGAGTATTTTAAATTCATCATACCCAGTCTTCTCTTGGCATGGGATCTTTTCCCACTGGATGTTCACATGGCTAGCTCCTTCTTCCCGTTAGGTTTTAATGTTGCCATGCTGCCAACTCCAGTGGGCATTTTGCATCTCTGGAACTGTGTAAACCACCAGCACACAACAATATTGCATATCACCTCCTGAAAGAGATCCTTCAGTCTTAAGGAGTAACTTTGTATTGTTGCCTCTCAAATAATCTGATTTTTTAACTTTATAATCTTTACTACAATTTGTAACCATAAATATACTTGTTGGTTACATAATGTTGGTCTTCCCCACCCAGCCATGCTCTATGAAAGTAGGGGATTTGTCTTTTGGATCCCTGCTCTCTATTCAGTGCTTCACAAAGAGACTGGCATATGGCAGCATTTAATATACATGTGTTTAATGAGTAAATGCACAAATTCTTCTACCTGTAAATTCTGACTCATATTATAGAAGGAAAAGTCAAATCATAACGAGGCCAATGGATTCATAAATTTCCATTGTGGGACAGATATTTTGGTGTCCAGTGATGGAGAAGGTAAAGCAACTGAATCTTAAAGATCGATGCTGCCTCACTCAGTAGGGGCCCTGGTGTCTCCTTCACTGATGGATCACTGGCGTGACTGCGATGCCCAGCACATAATAGGCATCCAACACGTATTTGTTGGATGAATAAATCCGTATCTAGGGCCAGTACTGCAGCTGCACCTACACCTGACCCCTGCAACAAAAGTAGGAAATAGTGACTTGGGATCTGCACCAAGCACCACGTTCACTGAGATGGTGGGAGTAGCTAGACCGCCATTCTTTGCCCACAGTAACATTTGGCCTTGCACCTCCAGTCAGAACCAAACCAGAAATACGATTCAGCCAGAAATTACTTAACAGAGCCTACTTCCTACGATCCACAAATACAGGCATCTACCAGGGACAGGGACAACACTGAGATTGTTCCATGCTGTCCCCTGAACATCAAGAAAAACCTGGGCAATAATTCTCCATCCAATTTGCCCCCCTGCTCGAGCACTTAATATCTGCCTTGAAATTCACAGGAAGTTAGAATACATACAGAACTGGCTAATTCCCTATTTATGGAGTGTATTAAAAGAGAAAACATTAGCCTGAATTATCAAGGGAAATTTACTCTGCCATGTACTGTTTGTTTATTCAACTAATTACGTTATCTCTCCTTCCAAGTGTTCAAGGCATGTAGATAGAAACAGAAGCACAGAATATTCCATTTCCACGATGAAAATTAATGGGCATATTAAGAGTAAAAAAGCAAATGAGAGATATAAAAAAGGAGAGGGATAGAAATGGTTTCTAACAACTGCAAATGGTATTTAAGGTTAGTTCCCAAGTCTCTAACATTACCGAACCCGGTGTCTGTGTACCAGGCACCAAGCCACAGACCATTCATCCTACCGACAGCAGAAATGTAGGCTGTTGTTAAGCTAGAGGAATATCTAATATTTTCTGCAATAATTGTTTTAGGGGTTTCACACTTATCACATACTCATAGTGTGCTCTCCTGAGTACTAGGTAGCATTTGGGCATCTGTTCAAAACAACTTACTTCAATGTGGAACCCTTGGGGAGGTAGAGAAGGACATTGCATCGTGGACTCCTTCAGACACAGGTTAAGGTTAAGAGGCAAACCATGTGCAAACACGGAGCAAAAGCCACATCAATGTACAGTTTCATGAAAACTCTGTCGTGCAATTGTCTTTCAGGGTGAAGAACGCCGAGAACGTGCTCACTGTGGACTAGCACCGCGCTTCCTCGGAGACACCCACTCCTCCTAGGCACCTAAACAACAAATCTAATCTCATCAAATGCTTCTCAAATGCATCATTCCAAAATAAAAGAGCTTCAAGGAGACACTCCCTAACTAAACCAGTATAATAGTCCTAATACTATAATATATATAAATTTAGGTAGACCTCTGAAGTACGGGTCTAGATTAGGGAAAGTCAGAAAAGATGGAAATATCTCGGACATGCTAGTTACTATCTGGTGCTCTTTTGACCATTTGCACTTAAATCCTTTCACTAGAAGATACTTCACAGTCACGGAGACATATTTTAAAACAGGGCTACCACAAAGACTATCATTTGCTGTTAATATGTAGGGATGGGTTTAAAATATCAAAGTGGTAAATGATTTCAAAAATGACCCGTGTTCTCCATAGTCACCTTTCGGGATAAGGGGAAGGTGTCCAACATCCATGGAGGTCCCCCCTCTTCATCTGTCATCGCTCTGCCCTCCACAGCGGATTCCCGTCGGGGGTAGAGCCCAGCTGAAGAGGGTCTTGTAAACAAATGCTCTGAATCTTCTTGGGCATGAAACAAACAAAACTGATTCCAAGAAATTAACTGATCAGAGCAAAAAAGGAAACAAGTCTGAGAGACAAATTTACATCTGTGTGTTCTAATTTCCAGAAATTTGTGGCCATAGGCAAATTACTGAACCTTTAGCATTCAGTTTCCCCATCTGTGAAAATGAGATAATTACACCCGCTTCTTGAAATTTCTGTAGGATTTAAATTACATAATGTGTTTAAATGCTTAGTACAAGCCTTGCCCAAAGCATATTCTCAGTAAATATTCTGTTTATCTCCGCCTTGGACAGACTTGCACCAGAATGACTTGCTCGTGTGACTGCCCCAGGCACTAGAGTGAACCACCTGCAGAGTGAACACCACCTTTTACCTCTGTGTCTCTGTTGGTTCGCAGCACACTGCTCACTCAAACTACATCACACATGCTTTTCAAATAAATTCAAACATTTGCAATTGGATATGATATGCCTGTGTGTAGACTATGTACAGATATAGGACTAAAATGATTTTACTTTATTCCCAAATTACAGTTGGTTGCAGATTCATTCTAATCAATGAATCTCCTCACTCTCCCTATCAACCTGTGCTACAGTGTGTGGTCTCTTCTCCACAGTGATTTCTCCCGTTACCCACGCAAGGCCCGCTTCCCCACCCCCTAGAGCAGATCATGTGCTTGTCGTGCAATTCCAGTTATTCCTCCCAACCCTCCTTTTCCTTTCCTCCCTGAAGTGCTTCATGGTACTGTCTGCTGCGAGAAAACTGACACCTTAGTCACATCTGTTTTGTTTCTTAGCACTCATCACTTGTCTGCTTTCAGTATCCGCCCCCTTCCCTGTATCTCAACTCAGTCTTCCAACAAATTCTAATAAGAATTTAAATAAATATGCCCCTGCCTTTTTAAACAGAGGCCTCCACACAGGATATACTAAACTCTTCTTAGCTGGATGAAGCAGCATTTGCCTGTAATCTCAGCTACTTGGAAGGCCGAGGAGTGAGCTGAGCATTGCTTGAGGACAGGAGTTCAACACCAGCCTGGGCAACATAGTGAGACCCTATCTCTAGAAAAAATAGAAACATTAGCCTGGTTTGGTGGTTCACACCTGTAGTCCCAGCTTCTTGGGAGACTGAGGTAGGAGGTTTTCTGGAGCCTAGAAATTTGAGGTTGAGTGAGCTATCATGATGCCACTGTACTCTAGCCCAGTTAACACAGCAAAACCCTGTCTCAAAAAATAAAAACAAAATAAAATAACATTACAGTGAATAGAGATCAGATAAGCCTTAGCACCTGGATTTTGTTATGCCCCTTTTAATTCTCAGTAAGCTCTATAACTTGATGGATTATTTTCTATTTCCTGAGAGCTGAGATTACTTTGTTAAACAACTGCTGGGCATGTGACAGGTTTTATAATTTTATATTGTTATTGACAGGAAGTGATGGAGCTGAATCAGCAGGCTGATTTGTCCTCAAAATCAGCATTAAGTAATGTCTTGTGACAACATGTAGGGACCTTAGGCACTGGAGATGCCAGTTGCCAAACTGCAATACAAAACCAGGCCTTAAATTCCTTGTGATTATTAAGTATTCCACTGAGCGTGTGCGTGATAACAAAACAGTAAAGGATATTTTCTTCCCAGTGTTCTGCCAGATCTCAGCTTGAATTAACACTTTGGCTGAGCACATTTCCCCTTTCTGTTTCGTCTGGATAAATTTTGCCTTTTTGGCTTTCTGTCATACAAGGTCATGTTCACAACAAAGCCATGTCTTATGACCTCTCATCTTTGGGTGGAAGGAGTTTCACAGCGGACTGTCGGGCTAATTAGGAATCGAGGCTGCTTACTGCCAACTGCTATGGAAACATCAGGTACACACGCATCACACTGTGTCACTTTAATTGGCATTGAGGGGAAGTAGACCTAATATCTAGGAGCAATTTATGCCAAAACCTTTTACTAACTTAACGTGGCATTTCAAATTTGAAGTGAAAAACTGGGTCTTGAAGGGGAAAATACATTCTTTTATGGAAAACATGAAAAAAGGATGCCTGAAAAGAAAAAATTGTTTAAATTGTGTTCGTGTGGTTTGTGGAAGACCTACCTTTGTTTTGCTCAATCTAATCTCTGAGACGGCTATGAAGTCTGTCTGCTCAAAGAGCTTCACCGTGTGGGTTTGTGAGAACCTAATCATTAACCCACAGGACGGAAAATCAGCCAATAGTGTGTGCAATCTTTTAGTGCTTTTATAATTGGTGCTTTGATGCAGATTCTTTTATTTACAAGCAAAAGAAGCTGACGGTAGCTCATCCCAGTGAAATAGGGGAGTGTGTGCAAAAGGCTGTGTACAAAAGCAAAGGAAGAGCTGGGTACATCGTCCTTGAACAGGACAGAAGTGGGAGCAGATCCAGGGAAGTCGCCAGGGCTGGCTGCTCATGCACCTTCTCTGTAGGACACTCACATCCGATGACTCAGCTCTGAGAACCTTCCATTTCTACATATCTCAATTCATTTTCAAATGCCTCAGGAAAGAATATCCTATTGGCCCTGCCAGACTTAGCATTACTTCCCTTGAATTAATAGCCGATGCCAAGGCTATGGGATAAGCACAAAAATGAAGGTAATACTAACAGGGACACTTGGAGGATGGTGTGCTGGGTAGCGACCCAGTTTGGGTTTACTATTATTGCTGAGCTCATAATCAGGCTCCAGATTCACGTAGCTATAAACAGAACTTTGGTTTTCCTATATTTTTACATTTGTAAGTGAATAATTTCAACACTTTATTAGATACCTACAGTATGCCAGAAGGAAGATGACACTCCTGGTATAAAAGACAAGCTCTCACTCAAGTCGGAGATGCAGACGTATAACTAAAGCGATTAGCATCGCAGCAGAGATACTACAGGCTTTTAACATATTTAGGGAATTATTAGAAGCTTTGAAGAAAAGTATCAATCCACATACTCCTGAATATGTTGGGGAAAACTTTCTAGAGGAAAGAACGTTTGGGTTGAGTTTCAAAGGAGAAGTGGGAGTTATGAAATGGAAAGAGAGGCATGTCCTATCGAAAAACTGCATTTCAAAGCATAGCATATCTACCAAGAGCAGGGCTCATTTGGAATCTGCAAATGGTTCAGTATTGTTGGGGCATTGGAATCTGAAGTAATTACTGAGAATAAGTCTGGAGAGAAAAGCGGTCTCTGAAATTTCCATTACATAACAATAATGTGAATGGACTTGATTCTTTAGACATTGGAAAGTCATTAAAGGATTTATGATTTGGGTAAGCAACATGATCAAGGTTGAGTATACAAAGACCATTTTGGGGCCTGGCACAGTGGCTCACACCTATAATCCTAGCACTTTGGGAGGCTGAGGAGGGAAGCTTTCTTGAGGCCAGGAGTTGGAGAATACTCTTGGCAAGAACCAGACCTCCTCTGTACAAAAAATATAAAAATTAGCCAGGCACCATGGTGTGTGCCTGTAGTCTCAGCTACTCGGAAGGCTGACGCAGGAGGATTGCTTGAGCCCAGGGATTTGAGGTTGCTGTGAACTATGATGATGCCACTGCACTATAGCCCAGGAAATAGAGCAAGACCTGCCTCAAAAATAAGTAAGTAAATAAATAAATAAAAATAAAAAGACCATTTTGGCAGCAATGTGGAGGAGAGTTTGAATAAGAGAAGATGACCAACAATAAGACAGCTGCAGTAGAGCATTAAGAGTGGTTCAGGGAAATTCAGTCTTCTTTTTCAGGCAGTAGATTGGATAGTGGAGTCACCAACTCAGATAAAGAATATAAGAAGAGAATATTAAAAACCATTCAGAGGCCAGGTGCATAGCTGAGTCCGCAGTCAGGAGAAGAGGGAAAGATTTGAGACCTGTATTTCTGAGTCAACAATACAACATAGCAGTTCAAAGTGTGGGTATTAATGAGGTCTCACATGTAGAATATTTAGAATAAGCACAGAATGCCAGATAGAACCCTGGAGACAACAATTTAGGGATGAAAAATCAAAGAAAAGAAGACTGAGTTGGAAAATCTAGAATAACAGGAGGAAGACTAGTAAAGAGCAGAGTACCAGAATGTAAACAGTAAAGGGATATTACAGAACACGTTCTTAAAAGAAAATATAAATAAAAAATAAAAAATGAAAACAAAAAACAGTAAAGGGAAAGGAGTTTCAAGGAAGAGCATCTATGAGTTAGGATTAGATTTAGCTGCAGGTTACAGTTCTTTCTCTCACCGACTAGATGTGGAGTTAGGCAGCTGGCAGTAGTGTCCGAGCTCCACTATCATCCAGTTCTTTCCACAATCTACTCTGCATTTTGATGGTCCAACATGGTTGCTTAAGAGTCATCCAAGGAAGGAGGACATGACAAAGAAGGGAGCACCACTCCCTTTAAAGACACTTACTCTCCTTTTACACAACACTTCTACTTCCAATCTATTAGCAGAATTTAGCCACATGGCCACATCTGACTTCAGAGGAGGCTGGGAAATATAGATCATAAGGGGCACACAACCTAGATCCCTCAGATGCACAGTTTACGGTAGGGTTCTTGCTCCCATGAGAATCTAATGCTGCTGCTGATCTGACAGGAGGCGGAGTTCAGGCTGTGATGTGAGGCATGGGGAATGGCTGTAAATACAGAAGAAGCTTCAGTCGCCTGCCACTCACCTCCCTTTGTGCTGTCCGGTTCCTAACAGGCTACGGACCAGTACTATTCCGTCGCCTTGGGGTTGGGGGACCTCAGTCTTAGAAGATAAAGACTGAAAAATTATTTATTGAGTTAATCAGTGATGATCATGGCAAAGGTAGTTTCCCGGAGTAGTGAGAAGGTAAGTCAAATTACAGTAGATGAAGGACTGACCTTAAGATAAAGAAAATGAGGATGAGTGTAGATTCCACTTTCAGTAAGCTGGGCTGTGAAAGGAAGGTGAGAGGTAAGACCATTGTTAGCTCAGCACCTTCATCAGAATGGAGCCCAGGAAGCCTAATTGACAGTTTCTTTTGAAACACTGACCCTGTCATTTTAGGGGACATTGCTAATATGGAGGCTCACAATACTACATCCTAGGATGAAGTTTGAGATCCTTCCAGATTTCATATTTTAGTTCAAACTCCAATATACAGATGAGTTTCTACCTACAGAGAGAAGCAAATACAGGGTGGCCTTCATGAATGAACCTCTGTGGCTGGAAAAGGCTACCACACAAACTGGGATTTCAATTTGATAACTAGGAAGACCGGGCTTAGTGGGTTGGACAGTGGCCCTTCTAAAGACATATCTCTCCGGAACATCAGAATGTGACCTTATCTGCAGATGTAATTTTAGTAGATGTGATTAAGATAAAAATCTTGAGATGAGAACATCCTGGATTGAGGGTGGGCTCTAAATCCAATGACTGGTGTTACTATAAGAGAAAGGAAAGGAGGATTGGAAACACAGAGACACAGAGAGAAAACCATGTGAAGACAGAGGCAGAGATCAGAGTTATGCAGCTACAAACCAAGGAACACCAAGGATTGCCAGCTACCACTACAAGTTAGGAGAGTGGCATGGAACATACTGTCCCTCAGAACCTCCATTAAGAACCAACACTGCCAACTCTTGCTTTTGGACTTCTGATCTTTCTTTCTTTCTTTTTTCTTTTTTTTTTTTTTTTTGAGACACAGTCTTGTTCTGTTGCCCAGGCTAGAGTGAGTGCCGTGGCATCAGTCTAGCTCATAGCAACCTCTAACTCCTGGGCTCAAGCGATCCTCCTGCCTCAGCCTCCCAAGTAGCTGGGACTACAGGCATGCGCCACCATGCCCGGCTAATTTTTTCTATATATATATTAGTTGGCCAATTAATTTCTTTCTATTTATAGTAGAGACAGGGTCTCCCTCTTGCTCAGGCTGGTCTTGAACCCCTGACCTCGAGCAATCCAACCGCCTCGGCCTCCCAGGATTACAGGCGTGAGCCACCGTGCCTGGCCCTGATCTTCTCTGAGAGAATAAATATCTGTTATTTTAAGCCATCAAATTTGTGAAAATTTGTTATGGCAGCTCTAGGAAACTGCTACAACCTCACAGAGCTACTGAAACCTGCTCTGGTTAGAGAGGAGGTAGAAGCTTCTTGGTGGTGGCTGCTTTGCTAATTTCATGATGCAAACAAGAGGCAATACCTCTGAGGCCCTGTGTATACAGCAAGAAGGTGATTACTTTTAAACTTGAAAGTATGATAATACACAACTGACTATTCTTCACAATACACATATGTCAAATTGGTAAATGTCACTAATCCCTGTTCACTTCAGAAGGTACGGCAAATAAGCCCTTGCCTGATGTCATTAGAGGAATTCCTGATAGATGGCTTCAAAACAAAGTCCTCTTAAGGTAAACAGGAAAGTGAATTACTGGTGGACAGGAGTAGCACAAAAGGAATTGCAAAGTAGAAGATTTACTATGCAAATATTTTAGACTTATTCTCCCAAAGAATAAAAAATATGGAAACTATATGAAATTCACTTTGCAATTTCTCTTCAAGTCTTTAAATGCTACAATCCTTCTTTTGCTACCATTAGCCAATCATGTTGTAGAACAAGAGTTTCCCTGAGAAATTATATTGACCTATCAGACTTGCCTAGGTGGTATCTCACCCAGTCTTACAAGAGGCATGTTTCAGCCATAATTTATAGGAAAGACTTAGGAGGTGTAAGTTTATATTGGTGCCAAAACAGTGAAAAAACCCTGTAATATTTAGAATAAGCAGAATGATAGCTCTGCTGTACCCTATCATAGTCAGACCATGTCTGGAAAAACTGCATCATTTATAGCATAAAAATTTAGAACATCTTTACATAAAAAGGGGCCTGGCAAGGAGTGGAGAGACCAAGATTTTCAAAAGTAACAACTCCTGAATACTGGGGAGTTTTAATCTGAAGAAGAGAAGACACAGAGCCATGAGATGCCTGTCACCAAATATCTGAAAAGATGTGATATGAAAGAGGACTAGACTTACCGAATAAGTAGAAATTACATTGCAGCTTCATATTATTAGGAAAAGCTACTGGAAAGCCAGAGCTGTCCAAAGATAGGACCAACATCTTTAGCAAGTAGTGTTTCCCCCATGCCTGGGAGCATACGAGCATAGATGGGCAAGTTGCTTTGTAGGGGTACTTCTAATTCTGTATCAGTTGAGTCTGCGGTTATTCTCACTTGTAATTTAAATATCTTCCAGGTCTCTAGACTCTGAAGCTCTGATCCTGAATCTACAAAATGAGGATGACTTCTATGGAACTAAGCTCAGGAATTACTTTGCCACATACTGGGCGTTAAAAGCTCATAGGAAGACGAAAGTTGGGCAATTGTCTAAATGTAGTGGAGGTTTATGGGAAAGGAATGTTCAGTCATGAGGTCCACATAAGATAACCGTCATAGGAAATAAGTAATATGATATAAGTAGATTATCTATCCTGATAACTTGAATATGTTGTTGTTTCAGTTTTAATA
Source organism: Mirza zaza (assembly GCA_008750895.1). Classification (NCBI taxonomy): domain Eukaryota; kingdom Metazoa; phylum Chordata; class Mammalia; order Primates; family Cheirogaleidae; genus Mirza; species Mirza zaza. The sequence goes on along the minus strand of VSMD01015047.1, from coordinate 9,823 downwards.
ATCTAACCATATTCCCCAAAGAGCTGGGATGTAAATAATCGGGAGGGGTTGTCCTTAGCAAGCAAGAACAGGGCATCTAAGTTGGGTGAGAAAGCCAGGTGTATTTGGATTCTCCAGAGAAACACATCAATGGATGTGTATATGGAGAGAGAGATTGATTTACTTAAAGGAATTATCTCACATGCTTATGGTGGCTGGTGAGTCCAAAATCTGCAGTCTGGGCTGTCAGGCTGGAGACCCATGAAGGAGCTGATGTTGCAGTTCAAGTCCATCTGCTGACAGAATTCTGTCTTGCTTGGGGGAGGTCAGTCCTTATTTTATTAGGGTCTTCAACTGATTGGATGAGGCCCATCCACATTAGGGAGGGTAATCTGTTTTACTTAAAGTCTAACACTTTAAATATTAATCTCACCCAAAAAATGTCCTCACAGAAACATCCAGAATAATGTTTGAGGGCCCAAAACTCTGGGCCCTGTGACCCAGCCAAGTTGACACATAAAATTGACCATCAACCCAGAGGATGGCTTCTCAAACTTGACAAGTCCTTTGACATGCAGGGGTCCCACTTCTGAGGGGTAGAGTCAGCTAACAAAGGTTGCTGACACCTTCCCACATTGCCTGTCTGCTTTCTGAAAGGACATCTCCAAACCCAGATCCTTTAAAACTCTAAGCTAAGTAGATGAATTGAATTTTTTTTCTTTTCTGAGAGTCTCACTTTGTTGCCCTGAGTAGAGTACTGTGGCATCAGGCTAGCTCACAGCAACCTCAAACTCTTGAGCTCAAGAGATCCTCCTGCAGCAGCCTCCCAAGTAGCTGGGATTATAGGCATGCTCCACCATGCCTGGCTAATTTTTCTATTTTTAGTAGAGATGGAGTCTCACTCTAGGTCAGGCTGATCTTGAACTCCTAAGCTCAAGCTATCCTCATGCCTCAGCCTCCCAGAGTGCTAGGATTACAGGTGTGAGCCACCATGCCTGGCCCATGTAGATGAATTTTTAAAACTGAGTGATACTGGCTGAGCATGACTACTGGGATGCTATCCACTCAGCCATCTATTCCACACATTTTATACTCACAACCACATTGTTGCCAATAGGACACATGTTAATTAAATGAAGACATGGTAATGTTGTTCTTCTAAGGCACCTCAGAATTTAAAGAAAAGCACTCAAAGGAAAATAACATAAAAACTCAAGCTTCTAAAAAAGCTATTCACTTGAAAAACTTCTTTGTACTACAAGAGAAAAGCTAACCAGACAAATGGAATTACTCTCTTTATCTTCAAATCAGTTCTCAGGAAAGATGAAGTGAATACTTTTTTTATTTTTAATGGTTAACTTTTTACTATAAGATCCCTACAAATTCTGTATAGAAGGGGTGAGATACAGAAAAAACTGAAGTATGGGAGAGATATCATCAATATATCAAGCGATGCAAAGTGAGACTTAAATTTTTCACCAAACAAAACAGAGCTTTAGTTATACATAACAATCTTTTGTGATTTTGGAGGGACTGTCCTAGGCACTTTTATATACATTATTTCATTTGAAAAGAGAGTTACCATAGGAATTTCACCATGAATGTTTTATCATGTGTTTGATTTTTATCAGAAATTTGATATGCTTATTTGAAAGCTATTTTTTCTTAACAGTGTGTACTTCTGACATCTGTTCATCACACACGTCAGGGATGCAAACATTAAATAGCAAGTCATCTTCTCAAACCAAACCAACCTCAATTTAAAATGTATCAAAGGTATGTAAAACAATAGTCCACTGAAAACAAAGAGAAGCACATAGACATAACGCAAACTTGGAGACTTCACCAGTGGGATCAACACCAGGCACAGGCTGATGGCCATTGCTATCAATGGAAATGACAAAGAGACATGAAAAGAGCAAAATTTAAAAAAAGATATTAAAATTCATATATGGTACCTGCATACTTATATAATAAAAATTAAAAGATACAAGCTAATGATAGAAAACAGGCTAAGCTAGCTATGAAGTTAGAGAAACCTGGCTTAGAACTCAGGTAAATGCCTGAGTGAAAGGAAACGTTGAAGACTATCATTGTCAGTTTGGACACAATGAGCCTCTAGCATTTGACTATTCATGAGTGGAAGCAACAGTGACCACTTACTGATAAGACAACCACCTGGCAGTAATAGTCCATGACAAGAACACAAAGACTATCCTAAGACCCTCTGTCACTCAGGTAAATATTGACAGGAAATGTTATGACTTTCTAGGCTTAACATATTAAAAAATAAAACAAATCAAGACAAAACTTTAGCCAAAATATTCTTCCTATTTTTGGTTTTGATTTTGTTTTCATTTTGCCACAAACCTTAAAGACTCATCCTTGGTACCTGCTTGGTGTTAGGATTGTAAGGGTCCTATACAACATTACCCAATCTAGGGAGAAAATTCAGTAGGTAGTCACTTTTGAGATGTGAATCCATGCCCCAAACATATAACACAGATAGTCACAATTTATGACACCCTTTAATTAGAGGGTCATTCACTTGGTGCTTAAATTATTAAGAATCTCTTCTTAGTTTGTAAAGCACCCCTGAGAAACATAACTTGGCTCAGTATCAATTACCAAATAATTGAGAGAGGAGAAAAAAGCTCTTGGAAACACAAGCCACTTATATTCAACACTGCCCTTGCCTTTCTTTTTGATGCAAATATATGTTGAATATTATAATAAACACCAATAGTCATCAATGCCAGACCCTGGATTGTTTGCATGCCTTAGCTTATTTAATATCTGCAACATTAATAGGAGGTAGGTATTACTCATTACCCTTTTACATATGAAGAAACTGAGGATCAGAGGTTAAATAACAAGACCAAGTTCAAGTACTAAGTCAAGCAACTGGACTTGAGCCCAAGCTCTTAATGATTATCTTGTACTATGTGTTAGTGTTATAACAAATCCATCATCGTTCGTAAGTTCTTTATAATTGTGTCTAATTAGGGTCAGTGATCTAACAAAAGTGTGGGACAGAAAACAGCAAAGAAGAAACACATTAAAATGCAGCGTGTGAAACGACGAGGACAGCACATGTTGGGGAGGCACATCCAGGGGGTACCACGGCTGTCATCCCTGCTCTAGATCAGATCCCCTCCCCCACGTGTTCTCTGAGCATCCTCTGGAGCTCACTATGTAGCAATCATCATACCATGGTGTTTGGTTCACCTGACTGTCCAGATGGATTATAAACTGCCTAAGGGCAGGAGCTAAGTCTTAACTCTTTCTGTACCCAGAGTACCTAGCAAGGTTGCTTCTCAATAACTAACACTCAAATACACAACAGTTTAGGAATGGCTGGATGAAAGAAGTAAAAGGGAAGACTGAAAAGGAAGGATGGTCCTAAGTCAACCAAAGTCAGTGATGAGGACATTGCTTTCTTTCTCCCAGAGTTCGTTCTTATATTTTGTACTTAGTGAGAGTCAAACACTCCACAGAGAGTGCCTGGGTTTCATCCTTACCTCCACTCCCTGCTGTGTGAGCTTGGGCAAGTGACTTAACTGTTCCAAATCTGTTTCCTCATCTATAAGAGGGAATAACAGTAGAATTCACCTTTTGTATTTCTGAGAGGACTAAAGGTGATCATCCAAGCAAAGCTTTGAACATGCTACCTAGCCAACCAAGACGATTCTTTTTTCTGATAATCAGAGCATCAGGGCCCCCTTTCTCCAATAACATGATTACGCTACCAAGTTTCTGTTTGTTTCTTTTTCTGTAATTAAGAGGCTGTCTCCTCTCCTGTGAAATTTTTTTCTCATCCAGACTGAAAGTAAGTTTAAAAGTAAATAAAGTTGAAAAGACAGGATTTGTCAATGATGAGCTGCTGTTTCAGGACAGTCGATGTTATCACCTGAGACCTCACCTTGCCTCTGCTGTTTCCCATCTGCTACATCTGACCCTGACTGAGGAAGACACTGTCCATAAGTAGCTACATACGTAGGCAAAGAAACCTCTGGTCAAAAGACTCCTAATGATCTGTCCAACAAGCCAGGGAACTCTCTTTCTCTCTAATAAACCATTAAATGGAACCTAAGAGATTTTATATTGAGCAAAAGCAATCCAGTAAAAATGAAAATGAAAACCAAACCAGATTATTTGTATGTGTTTTACAACTGTTGAGTAGTAAAAAAAAAAAATCAACTCATACATGTTCTAATTCTGAATATACTCTTACATATGGGTACACTCAGTATTTTTTCTTTCATAAATTAGTTAGAAAGCCCACTTTTACCTTATAAGGTGAAGGTAGATCAGGTTCCTGGAATCTCCGTTTTAGTATTACTATCGCTGATAGTATATACCAGAAAGAAACCATAAAATAAAAATAGTTTATCAAGTCAATGAGGTTTGTTAAGACAATGGCAAGGGATCCCATACTGACAAGTAGTAGCACAGACACAAACGGAGAGGAGTAGCTATTGAGTGTATGAAACAGCAGAGGCAGGTGGGCCTGGTGGCCCACAATATACATCCTTCTTGCTGATTTAAACGCATTAATCAGAAATGAGGCAGAAATAGCAAAAGGAGTAACTCATGCTAATGAGGGGAAAACTCGGTCAGCCCATGCGATGGCCACGGCATCTACAGAAAGACAAAAATACACAAAAGAAATTGTGTTAGAAGAGAGATACTAATGATACACCTTTTAATATTATTTAAAATGAAAGCAGAAAATTTAAAAACTAAGCATTTATTAATAATTTTGGTTAAGTTCATTTTTTTTTCTTATTTACACTTAAACAACACCTTATACATGTGTCTATTTTAGTCCTATTACCCTGTATCGTAAGTGGTTATTATTTCATATGTCTTCCCCAATTGACCGGGAACTTATTAAGGGCAAGGATCACTCATTTCTTTTCTGTAAAACTAGTATTTCACTCAGTGACAGACTTATAGTGAGTTTTTAATAAATACTTGTGAAGTGAATTGATTTTCTTTAATTTTTTGCTATCATACATAATGGTATGATGTTGTCTCTATATATAAATTTTTTAAGTGAGATGTGCTGGGGTTTTTTAAATTTTAATTTCTTTTTTAGAGAGAGGCTCTATCTCCATTGCCCAAGCTGACGTGCAGTGGCACGATCACAGCTCACTGCAGCCTGAGACTCATGGATCTAAGCAATCCTCCTGCCTCAGCCTCCCAAAGTGCTAGAATTACAGGCATGAGCTGCCACGCCTGGGCTACATTTTTTATTATTTCTTAATTTAAATTGTATTGTATTGCATTAATACAATAAAAATGCAGATATTTGAACTCAAAAACATTAATTCAGAATTTAAGGAAAGAACCTGAGGACTATATCCCTAAAAGAGTAAGCTCTGTAAACCAAATCACAAGCAATTAAGGTTAAAACACATCATGAGTCTTCCACACCTGCCACAACTTTTGTGCCACCCACAGAATTGTTGCAACCACCACGATACACCACAGGAGATACTCATAACTGTTTTAACAGCCCACATGGCTGGGGCACTGGCAGTCACAGCAGATGCCAGCTTCACTGAAGCGCCACAGCTGAGTTCGCAGAGCAGCAGCCCCGACCTCACCCATCACTAACTGTGTCACTATATTCTTTACATAATCAAGGTAGTTAATAGATCACTGCTTCTGCTCACCCAGTTTTGCATTTGGTTTGTTTCCACAAACACTCAAAATCTTGACTGTATCTAGTTCACAGGTCCCTGAGATACCCAGACCCCTGTTGATCAATGCTGCAAGTGGCAGCATCCTACGTGGCAGTGACATAAGAATTGAGGCAAAGTTTATCAGAATCTTCATATTGAAACCTCCCTTAGAGGGGAGAGGAGGGGATGGGTAAATTCACACCTAACAGGTACAATGCACACTATCTGGGGCATGGGCACACTTAGGACTTTGCCTTAAATGGTACAAAAGCAATTTATGTAACCAAAACATTTGATCCAGTAATATTCTGAAATAAATAAGTAAAAAATACTAATCAAACAAAAAAGAAAAAAAGAAAAACCTCCCTTAGGTTCCCCTCCAGTGCCTCCAAGATTCACCCAAACGATGACTGCTATGAAGAGATTAGCCCTAAAGGTACAGGGTAATAAATTTATCTCAAAAGGTGGTTTAATACTGGTTTGAGAAAATTATTAGTCTTCTACTTCCCCTGTTTCTCATTTCTTTTCAAATTTCCTTTTGTTCCTTGAGTCTGTACTCATTCTAAAATGTATATTTCTTTAAGATTTTCTTATTCTTTTATCCTTGATTCTATAATTTGGTCTCTAAGATAGTTATTGTTTGGTCAAATTTCCAATACGTACAGGACCCTTTGCCACCATAAATGCTAGAGTTATTTATGACAAACAACTACATTATTTTACATATTAATTTTAATATTAATTATATGCATGAATTGAACATTAGCATCTACTTTTCGAACTGCTAATGTTCTACATTTCAAAGTGACCAATCCTGATGTCACCTATAAGAACATTTGGGAATCAAATGTTTTGAAAGTTCTAGTAGATATAAGGACTGATTACCCAGTGTCACTCTGGTGAGACAAGATCATGAAAGCAATGCTAATATTTTGACTGTGGTCTGCACCATGCACCAGCACTATGTATACATCTTTCCATCTTATCAGAAAATGTATAACCATGCTTAAATATGGCTCTCCCTTCCAAGCCAAATCATACTCTCTGGCCCTCTGTTACTTTAGAAAATTACAGGTTGATTCTATATAGAATAATGAACAGTAAACAGCAGTGGCAACAGGTAAAGTGATAATTAGGATGTGCTGAAAGGACCAGCACTTTATTTACTGCCTTAGCCATGTGCCTACAGACCTGAAGAGATAATTTCCTTGGGCGTCAGAACAGTCAGGAGGGAAATGTTAACCAGTAAATAAACTATAGTCACCAGAGGTAATGCGGTAAATATGATTCTGGGAATTGTTTTCCTGGGAGTCTTCAGCTCCCCTATAAAATAAAAGAACAAAATCATAATTGGTAAAAAGTATTCTTTTTTTAAATTTATCTTTAAAATTGCTCCATGTGTCAAGTATGGGGTTGGCGTCTTCCTACTAACTTCACCACCACCAACACAAGTACACACACACACACACACACACACACACCCCACCACCACGTTAGTGGACGGCTACATACCTCCCCACCCCTAACTCGGTGCTAAATGAAGAAAAGGGGAAACTTTTCTTCACTTTCTCCATAGGTGGCAAACTTTCTGAAGAAAGACATAAGAATAAAAAATGCAATCTGAGCCCACAGGCCTGTACCATTTGAATCTGTTTTCAGAGACTAGGCACTGGGTTTGGGTGGTGGGAAAACCGTGGTGAGCAAAATCTACATGAAGTTTAACCACTAGAAGGGGAGCTACACGTTAGTTAAACAATCACATAGATAAGAGTTACCATAATGACCATGGTAAGTGCTCATATGAAAAGAAATAGAGTGCAATGGGTATAAATTATGTGACAATTTTATAGAGCCCTTTGCTACCTGTGTTTTGCATATAGGCAGACTGGCCTCTTTCAGTTCTTCAAATATCTCCTTCCTCTTCTTGCCATAGGGCCTGTGCTCTGATGTGGAATGTTCTTCCCTTTCCTAGTTGCCTAGCTGACCTCTACTCTTCCTTCAGATCTCAGCAGAGTCCTAACTTCTTCTGGGGAAAGAGGAGAGGAAACCCCTTCCCTGGCTAGGAAAGTTCCCGTAGCATCTACTGAAAGGAGTAAGAGTCCGTCATAACTTCTCTCTTCCTGTAGGCTCTTACCATTCCTTTCTGCCAATATTAAGTGCACAAAAAGAAAAGAGATCTTGATTTAGTATCATATACAATGGATTTTCTAAGACTGTCTTATTTTCTAATACTGTCCCATTTATCACACCACTTTTCCCAGTTTTGCCATCCTCTGAGAATTACTCCCTGACACAAAGAAATGAACATCTGCAACCCTGTGTGTACAAGGGGCCCCTGTGCCCTGCCCGCTGGCAATAGAGCAAGCACAGACACCTGACCCACGGGAAGCCAAGCCTGGGCAGCACACAAGGAAATTTCTCTCAAGAATTTGAACCAAATGTCAATGAGACTAAGAGAATCAAGAGAAAAGCAATGTTATGGTGGTTAAAAAGAAAGAAAGAAAGAAAGAAAGAAAGAAAGAAAGAAAGAAAGAAAGAAAGAAAGAAAGAAAGAAAGAAAGAAAGAAGGGTGAGAAATCTTATTTTTTTAATTCCTAGAGCTTTCCTATTTCCTGTTGCTCCTAAAGATTAGTTGCTCAGATCTTCCTTGAAACACAGCATTATTCTTCCAGTAAGTTCCACTTTTATCAGTTAGGCTAATGTGTTAGGCTAGTTTCTGTTACTTAAAACCAAATCCTCCTGACTAATAAATATCTTTCCTTTGACATATATCAAATTTCTTTTTTTTTTTTTTTGAGACAGAGTCTCACTCTGTTGCCCAGGCTAGAGTGCCATGGCATCAGCCTAGCTCACTGTGACCTCCAACTCCTGGGCTCAAGCAATCCTTCTGCCTCAGCCTCCTGAGTAGCTGGGACTATAGGCACGGGCCAACTCACTTGGCTAATTTTTCTGTTTTTAGTAGAGATGGGTCTCGCTCTTGCTCAAGCTGGTCTCAAACTCCTGACCTCAAGTAGTACTCCCGCCTCAGCCTCCTAGAGTGCCAGGATTACAGGAGTGAGCCACTGCGCCCAGCCTATCAAATTCCTTCTATCTGCATCTGCCCAGAGGTTGAATGTAATGCCTTTGGGATACACACTAATATGAGCTGATTAAGTACTTGAAGAGTAAAGGATTACAAAGCTCTCATTTTAACCCTATCTTCACCACTTACTAGTTGAGGGACTTCTGGACAGTGCATTGGCTGTGAAGGTTTTAATTTTCTTACCTGAAATAGAAACTATTGAGACAACAAAATTCCAGTCTCAGGGCCTAGCACATAATAAGTGCTTAAGAAACGGTTGTTGTTAATGAGTATAGTTATTAGTGAAAGCTTTGGAACAAAGAAAAGGCCAATTTTTTAGATTAACTATACTTTCCTCTGGGACTTTTACTCATTCTCATTATGTATTTGGTTAATAGAGAGGAGGTAGAGATTAGAATTTAATTTATAATAAAGGGTTATAATAGCCAGGAAGGTAGTGAATATCCTTGAGTCTTGAACATAAAAAATGGGTATTCCTACACCATGCAACATCAGCTGCCTACAAATCACCATTGGACATGTAAAAGTGTTACTTAGAACTGGTGTTACTTAAAATGTTTTTAGTAAATTAACAACTCCAGCATACAGAAATTCCTCCAGCTTTGGTTTACTGCCAGCTGCTTGTGAGGAATTTCATCATTGCTTGTAAGTTAGTAAATCCTGTAAATATATTTGCAGCTGAGAATAATTACCTCATAATGGAACATCTCTGGCAATGCAACAAGTTGCAATTGACTCAAATAAAAGTCAGAGAGATCCCTTCTATCCTTAAAGGAGAGACACAATGGGAAGAGAAAGTTTTGCTCAGCTAGTCCCTCAAATTGCAGCAACCCATTTAATCACAAACCATGTAAAAGACTAATTTCCTCACAGCTTTCTTTTCTTAATACCTTATTCTCTGACTCAGTGCACACTGACTTCCTCTCGTGCTCAGAGTTCACCAAGGACCTCTTACTTTATCAATGAAAGTGTTCTGATCAGTCCTCACACTCCTCAACTTCCGAAGCATTTGCCCAAGTTGATTACCCTCTCGTCTTGGAACCTCTGGGCATTTTCCTTCATGATTCTCTGA
>VSMD01015046.1:0-38108 GCA_008750895.1 Mirza zaza | reverse complement strand
AGATAAATTATTAAAATTTGTTAGAAATTTTAGAAAGGTTGCTAGATACAAAGTCAATAAATAAACAAATTGCAACTTGTATTTATCAACAACAAATAGAAGATGAAATAAAAAAGAGCATTAAAAACTACGAAGTACCTTAAAAATCTATAATAAGCTTGAATAAGACTTCTCTAGAGAAAATTACAAAACTTTACTGAGAAACATTTTTTAAAAAGTAAATACTTTATGGATTTGAAGACTCAAAATAACAAATGATAAAGGTGCCAATTCACTTAAAATTGATCTGTAAATTCAATGCAATCTCAATCAAAATCCTAACAGTTTTGTTGCTGTTATATTTTCATTTTTGCAAAGCACCAAATACAGCCAAGATACTCTTGAAAAAGGGCGAGATGGGAGGATTTGCCCTATCAAGCATCAAGTCTTATAATTAGCCTATAGTAATAAGACATGTGGTGTTGGCATAAGGACAGGGCAATGGCCCAATAGAATAGACTAGAGAGCACAGAAATAGTCCCAGGCACATATGGAAGCTTAAGAGGCAGCTTTGCAGATCAGTGGAGAAGGGACAATATTTCAGTAGATTGTGCTGGCCCAAATAGGTATTTATTTGGAAAAAATAAAATAAAATTGGACTGTACCTTTGTATTAGAGTTCTCCAGAGAAACAGAAACAATAGGAAAGTTATCGATAGATAGACTGGTTATAAGGAAATGGCTCAGACAATTGTGGAGGCCGAGAATTCCTAAGATCTATAAACAGTAAGCTAGGGACCCAAGAGAGCTGATGGTGGAAGTTTCAATCTGAAGGCCTGAAGGTTCAAGATCCACAAAGTGCCAATATTTCAGGCCAAGTCCAAAGGCTGGAAAAAAAACGATGTCCCAGCTTGACCAGCCAGACAGAAGTTCCCTCATATTTGGCCTCTTGTTCTATTCAGGACTTCAGTCAATTACATAAGGCCCATCCACATTAGAGAGGACAATTACTTTGCTTAGTCTTCTGATTCAAATGTTACTCTCATCCAAAAACACCCTCACAGACACACCCAGAATAATGTTTGGCCAAATGTCTGGGCACCACGTGGCCCAGCAAGTTGACACATGAAATTAACCATCACAACCTTACACTCTGGCCCTCCTAATCAATTCTAGATGGATTTAAGACCTAAATGTGAATGGCCAAAACAATAAAACTTCCAAAAACAATATAGGGGTAGGTTTCTGAAATAAAATACCAAGAGCACCAAAAGTAAAGGAAAAAGTTGTGACATCTGACTATTATGTACAAACTTTGCCCTTCTTAAAAAGGAAATCGAAATGTCAAAAAACTGCAGAAAAGTACTTATCTCATTTGTAATCCAAAATAAGTAAAACTGCGATGATATAACATTACACATCTACCAGGTTAGCAAAATTTGTAAAGTGTAACAATATTCAATGTTGGCAAAGACGTGGAGCAAAAGGAATTCTCATACACTGTTGCAGGAGTGTATATTGATACAAGCATTTGTTTGAAAATTATTTGGCATTAGGAAGAAACTCATAATGTGCAACTTAGAAATTCCCTAGAAAAGTCTTTTACTTGTGTGCTGGAATACATAGACAAGGATGTTCATGGTGGCATTGTTCAAATATCAAAGAAACAATCCAAATATCCATCTATAGTAAAATATGTTTTTATTGTATATTTCCATGCAATGAAATTTTGGTATTTTCATATAGCAACAAAAATTGACAAGTTGTGTCTACTATTAATAACAATATAGATGAATCTATCCCACAAGGTTAGGCAGAAGAAGCAAAACACAAAATACATGTCTGCAGTATTCAACAACAGGTGTAATTAAGCTATATTGTTTAGGAATACATGCGGAAATGGGAAAACTATTTTTTAAAAGACAAGAAAATAATGACAAACATCAGGAGAGTGCTGACTTCTGGGGTGAGGAGGAGTTTGTAACAGGGAAGAGATGTAGAGGGGATGTAAACTGCAGGCTCCTGGGGTGCTGATGGCATGCTATATCTTGGCTTGGATGCCGGGTACAGGAAGTTCATTTTGCAATTATTCTTTAAGAATACAGCAGAGAGAGAAGGAATGCCCTGCAACCAAATATCACAAGACAAACTACTGCATGTTTTTTCATATTACAAAAATTACCCTCCTCTCCGCTTTCTTCTTCGGCAAGATTCTGATGTGCTCACCTGTTGCAGAATCACCTGGATGGTGTGGTGGACTGTTGAGAATGGGAGGACGGGAGACAGAGGGCGACAAGGAAGCATGCATGTGTAGCAGTCCCTCCCTTCTACCCTGTGGATCTGTATAGGGGACAAAAAGTCCAGTAAAACTGACAAAATTCTAGACAAACCCACTTGCTGCGTTTGCATGCTTGGAACCCGGTGTCTTCCCTGAGTTATGAAGCCTCAGAGCTTCTCCAATCTGTTCTTCTCAAGAGCATATTTAACCTAAAGTATTAGTAACCGCACACCAGAAACTATCGATAAAAGATTACTAGCACTAATAAAATACTAGGGTTGTTTTTTATGAGACCACATAATTCTTTCAGAGTTAAATTGTTAACAGCTTTATTGAGGTAGGATTCACATACCATAAAATTCACTCAAAGTGTACAATTTTAGGCCAGGCATGGTGGCTCATGACTGTCATCCTAGCACTTTGGGAAGCTGAGGCAGGAGTGTTGCTTGAGATCAGGAGTTTGAGACCAGCCTGGGCAAGAGCAAGACCCCGTCTCTACAAAAAACAGAAAAATTAGCTAGGCATGGTGGCAAGTGCCTGTAGTCCCAGCTACTCGGAGGCTGAGGCAGGAGGATGGCCTGAGTGCAGGAATTTGAGGTTGCTGTGAGCTATGATGATGCCACTACACTCTAGCCTGGGAGACAGAGCGAGACTATCTTAAAATAAAATAAAGTAGTGTACAATTCAGTGTCTTTTAGTGTGTTCACAGCGTTGTACAACCATGTTCACAATCTAAGCTTCAAACATTTTCATTTCACTAATTAGCAGTCACACTCCACCCTTTACCCCCAAATTTAGGCAACCACAAATCTTTCCATCCCTTTGAATTAAAATGTATGCTTTTAAGCCAGACCCAGTGGCTCCTGTCTTTAGTCCTAGCTACTCAGAGACTGAGGCAGGAGGATGACTTAATGCTAGGAGTTTAAGACCAGCCTGGGCAACACAGCAAGACCCCATTTCTAAAAAAAATTTTTTTTAATTAAGAAAAAAAATTATGCTTTTGGTTTAGCTGCTTTATTTTATTCCCCTCGCCCTCCACCAGGCTTACCTGCTTTAAAGCAAACCATTTTCTATTGTGAATGCTTGAAGTTACCAGAAATCTAATCTAGAAAATAATTTGCTTATTTAGCCTATGATTGCTTTCTCTTTGGGACATTGTGTGAACGGCGCCCCCTAAAGAACTTCACACACAGAAGCATCCCCGTCCCTGCGAGCGTCACCTTGAGGCAGTCTCTCCTTCCCACCGCGACACCCCACCTGACCCCAAAGGTACCCAGAGCCCCTCAACAGGATGATGTGAGGACATTAACTGCCAGCCCAGCTGCACAGAGGTCAGCAAAGCAGATAGGTGGAATGCGTCCCTTCCTGATACAGTCTCCTGAACACTAGCAGAATGTGGCAGTCACTAGGCATAAACGTCTAGAGCTAGAGCTCGGCCAAGAGAGGTGTGAAGCCGCGCGGGAGGACTGCGAGCCTGCGTCCCCTTGGACCGCGGACTGGCGGAATCGCGGTGCGAGCGCGGCCGGCGGGGACGGGCTCTCGGGCACAGGCACTCGGTTGCATTCAAGGCCTCACGACTCGGGTTTTTCCCTCGTGCGTATTCTGCGTGTAGTAGGCAGACTTCGCTTCTGGAAACATCTGCGGGAGACATTATTTTGGGTTTTGAGGACGGGGAGGGGAAGCATTCGATGATTGCCTGGGCGGGTCTTTGTGGTCTGTTTCTGGGAGTTTAGATGATTTTGTTCTTGAGGTCCCCTGGGAGGCACATGGCCCAAATCCGAGGTAATAGGACCGATCCTTCCCTTCAGTTAAACAGAATAAATTTCCATTTCAAAGGGGGGTGGGGTGTTCTTTATCTGTCAGCTTCTCAAAAGTCTTTATCTTGACTTGTGAGAACATCTTGAGAACGTAAACTCTTTCTGTGGGGAAGAACGGGCTTTTCCCTTCTGGGAAGGGCCGTCTGAAAGTCTGTGGGATTTAGGCGGCAAGTTTGCTCCGAGAGTGCCGCGCGGCAGCCCGGCGGAGAGCGACGCGGCAGAAGCGACCGGCCGGGCTGCGGGCGGCGACGCCGCGACGTCGCTGAGGCCCGCCCAGCGCGGCGGTTTCCGGGGACGCCCTCGCTCCGCGTCGCGCGGTGGCTGAGGAAAATCCCTGCCGCCTCGGCGCGACAGCTGCCACCAGGGGACAGAGACGCGCGCTCGGCGCCACCGTGGACGGACGAGGTGGCGGTGGCGGCGCCCAGCGGCAGTGGCGGGCCGGGCGCGCAAACAGGCGGTTCGCGCCCGGGTCACAGACGCCCATTGTGTCCCGGCCAGGGGCTGACACACGCGGATCGCACGGGCCGGCAGTCGGACAGGCTCATTGTATGCGTCACGAGAAAGGTGGAGCAGAGGTGACTCAGGGAAAGGCCGGTTTCCTCCAACACAGACATTTTATTAATCTCATCGCCAATGCTGTCACTCACCCTGAAAGGTCCTAAATGTGCCTTACTTCCGCTTCTGGAGCGGCGGAATGCGGCGCCCTGTCTGCATGGAGCCGAGGCCGGCGAGGAGGAGGAGGAGAAGGGAGGAAAAGTACCAGAGCCACCGAGCCCGGGAGGAACGCAGGCGCCGGGAAGATTCCCCCAGCTGGGACGCCAGGAGAAGGGGCTTCTCCCTTTCACCCAGCCTTGGAGAACCTCAGGGATGAGAGGCTGTGAGCAGAATTTAGGAGTCCTTTAAGTAGCTGAACTTGTGTGTAGGGTCCCTTACATGGGGACACAGAAGATGTTAGAGCTGGTATAGATAAGAATAGCCATTAATTGCAATGCATAACATTAACTACAATGAATCAACGAATAACAACAGTTTGAGGCATTTACTTTGTTTCAGGCCCTGCACTAGGACCCTTTCTCCTCTCATCCTCTCAGCACCTCTGTCAGAGCAGTACTTTCAAGCAGGTCTGTGTTACACCAGGACACGGGGCCTCGGAGATGAAGCACCCAAGATTCCCCAGCTAATGTGAGGCAGAGCCAGGACTGAGGTGCCTGTGTGGTCCTAAACTGTAAGCTGGGGCTGGAAAAGATGACCTCACCCATGTTTTCAAAAGTGAGTATCTTTCCACTAGCCAGGTTAGGATTGCCTCAGGCAAGTAAGGAATTGAGGAAGGATGAGGAAACCGCCCTGGCTGCTGCCTGCCCCCGGCTGGGGCAGTGTGGTGGCCGTGCAGGGCTCTCCCCAGGATCTGATCCCATTCACTCAGGCATAGGCTGGGTGACAGGGGCTGGACTTGTGGCCATGCAGAAGCTGAATTCAGGACCCTCTGTCCTCTTCCTCCTCCCTGCAGTGCCCATGTTTGGGAGAATAACTTTGTCCATGATTCCCAGCCAAAGCATGAATCACGAAGTATCAGTTTAATTATAGATTCAACCGGAACACACACACACACACACACACCCAGCATACACACACAATACACACGTGCACATCAGAGGGTGCACAGGTACCCTCTATTGGCAAAGAACCAGCCTAGGTCACTTTTTTCTGTTATACTTTAGATCTCTAAAGTTCACTTATTTTTAAGGTGAACCTTAGCTTGCGTCGGAATCACCGGAAGGACCTGTTAAAGCACAGCTCGCCGGGCCCCACCAGCAGAGTTCCTGATCCAGTAGGTCTAGGGTGGAACCGGCAAGTTCCCAGGGCCGCTGACACTGCTGGCTGGAGACCACCCTTTGAAAACTACTGCTATTTTAAGGTGTGGAAGCTTTAACTTTGTCTCTTTTGAAAATTTTCTGGGCACTTATCACTGCCTATTTAAATGTGATAGCAGCTGTTCTCAAGGATTTTCATCCTTACCACCGGTATTGGTTTCCTATTGCTGTTGTAACAAATTATACTCACAAATTGAGTGGCTTAAAACAACATAAATCATCTTACAGTTCTAGAGGTCAGAAGTCTAAAATGGGGCAGCTGGGCTGTGCTTCTCTATGGAGGTTATAGGGGAGAATCCATTTCCCAGCTTCTGGAGGCTGCCTATATTCCTTGACCTGTGGCCTTTTCCTCTGTCTTCAAAGCCAGTGACAGTGTGGCATCTTCACACCACCCTCCCTGCAAACGCCCACACCGCTCTGCTTCCAGCATCCCTTCTTTGTCTCTGACCCTCCTGCCTCCCTCTTACAAAGATCTTTGTGATTACATTGGGCCCATTCAGATAATCCAGGGTAATCTTTCCATTTTAAGATGCATAATCACATCTGCCAAGTCCTTTTTGCCATATAAGGTAACACATTCACAGATTTCAAAGATTAGGCTCTGGGCATCATTAGGAACCAACCACTACCCATCCTACCACCTGCCTAAACTCCAGTAGGTGGCTGGGCATGGTGGTGGACTACATGCCTGTAGTCCCAGCTTGTTGGGAGGCTGAGGCAGGTGGACGCTTGAGCCCAGAAGTTTGAGACTGTAGTGTGCTATGATTGCACTTGTGAATAGCCACTGTACTCCAGTCTGGACAATATAGTGAGACCCCATGTCTAAAAAATTAGAGCCCTAGTCCCTCCACTTCTGAGTTAAGAGCCTTCAGTGTCCCCACTAAACTAGCTGAAGGCCAGCACTCAGCCCTGCTCAGCCCCTAGCATTGCCTTCTGAACCTGCCAGTAGGTCACTGGGAAATACACAGAAAGAGGAACTGTGCCATTTGAGATTTCTGGTTATTACCTTCAGAACTTTTCTGAGCTGAAGGCCCAACCTCAAGGCTGTGAACTTTCTGTTAATGAGTGTGTTCGTGTCCTAGGGTACCATAACAAAATACCATAGATGGGTTGGCTTAACACAGAAATGTATTTTCTCATAGTTTTGGTGACTAGAAGTCTAAGATCAAGGTGTCGGCAAGGTTATTTCTTCTGAGGCTTCTCCCCTTGGTTTGCAGGTGGCCACCTCCTCTCTGTGTCCTCATTTTGTCTGTGTATGTGAGTACCTGGTGGCCCTCTTCTTATAAAGTCCACTCATATTGGATTAGGGCACACCCTAATGACCTAATTTGAACTTAATCAACTCTTTTAAATCACCTATCTCCACCTGTAGTCCCAGCTACTTGGGAGACTGAGGGAGAAATACTGCTTAAGCCCAGGAGTTCAAGTCTAGCCTGGGCAAGATAGCAAGACCTCATCTCAAAAAAAAAAAAAAAAAAAAGCCCATCTCCAAACACAGTTACATTCTGAGGTACTGAGAGTTAAGACTTCACCATATCAATTTGAAGGGAAATACAATACAGCCATGACAGTGGGCTAGGATCCTGGGAGATTCAAAAAGATCACGTCCATTCTTTCCCAGGATAGCAGGTGGGCTAGGCACAATTCATGTGAATGCTGGCAGGCCAGGGCTGAGCTGATAACTTTATTTATTTATTTTTTTATTTATTTATAGAGACAGGGTCTCGCTCTGTCATCCAGGCTGGAACACGGGGTGCAATCATAGCTCACAGCAACCGCGAACTCTGGGCTCAAGCGATCTTCCCACCTCAGCCTCCCAAAGTGCTGGGATTACAGGCATTGAGCCACTGTGCTTGGCCCTGAGCTGTAAATTTTAAAAGTGTGGCCTGAAACCCAGAACTGCCTTTTTCATAAATAACTAAGTTAGGCTAGGGGTGGGAGGAAGGCAGAAAAGGTCAAAGAAACCACTAAAGGCTCAGTCTTGGTCTGTGTAAGCAAATAGCAGCATTGGAGGCTCAGCCTGCCCTGAGCCAGCTCCCTGCAGGTTTTCATTTGATACATAATTCACAGCTAGTTCCCCAAATTCCACCGAGTCAATACACACCCTAGACACAGAGGAAATAAAAGTGCAGACAGTGAGTGTTTGTGTTCGATGCTCTTTGAAAGGGCTGTGTGATAGAAATGATTTCATTTTCAAGGCATGGCTCTGATAGGAAAGTCAAACAGCCCACAAGTTGAAACAAACTGAATAGCCTTATCTTAGTCTTGATTCATGCATTCCTCTCTCTTCAAAGCCCTTTAGCAGCCACAGTCTGAATTGTAATTGTTAGAGTAACTGCTGTTGCAAAGTCCTTCCTGCACACGTTGTGTGCGTCTTTGACTTATGGGATCTTGATTCTCTGACATTTCTTCTTTACAAACCTTTGCTAGTCTCTGATCAAAGTCACTAACCAACATTGGCACATCTTCTATTGTGCTTCGATTTATTGCGCTTCGTTGACATTGCATTTTTTACAAATTGAAGGTCTGTGGCAAACCTGCATCAAGAAAGTCTGTCGGCGACATTTTTCCAACAGCATGTGCTCACTTCATGTCCCACCATAAGCATTTTTTAGCAATAAAGTACTTTTCAATTAAATTGTGCACATTGTTTTTTTGGACATAATGCTATCGCCCACTTTATAGACTCCAGTGTGGCATAAACATAACTTTTATGTGCATTTACGCATGGGGGAACCAAAAAATTTGTGTGGCTCACTTTATTGTAATATTCAATTTATTAACAATGGTCTGGGACCAAACCCACAATATTTCCAAAGGGGTGTGTGTGTGTGCACGTATGTGTATCTCTGTGTGTGTGTGTGTGTGTGTGTGTGTGTGTATCTCCTAAGTAAAATAATCTGGTCACAAAGAAGACAAATACTGTACAGTTCCCCTTATATGAAGAACCTAGACTAGCCAAATTCATAGAGATGGAGAGTAGAATGCTGGTTGCCAGAGGCTGTGGAAGGGAATAGGGAGTCACTGAATGGGTGCAACGTTTCAGTTTTGCAAGATGAAGAGAGTTCTGGAGACTGGTTGTACAACATTGTGAATGTATTAAACACTACTGAACTGTGCATTTATGGATGGTTAATATGGCAAATTTTATGCTATGTATATTTTACCACAATTTTTTTAAATGGCTTCTGGAAGACAATCATGCAATAGAAAGCACACATGGTTGGACTCAGGCCAGCTTAGCCTTGAACCTCATCTCTGCCACTTACTAGTTTTGGGGGAATCTTCTGTTTATTTCCATGTAAAAAATCACCCCAAAACTCAGTGCCTTAAAACAACAGCAATCATTTCATTATTTCTGTTTCTACGGGTCAGGAATTTGGACAAGAGCTTCAGCTGGGTAATTCTGCCTCAGAGTCTCTCCTGAGCTTGGGGTCAGGTGAGGGCTGAATAACTGAGACTGAGTGAGCATGTCAGATGGTTTCAAGGTATCACCTTCTGGTCTTTCACATAGACTGACTTGGGCTTCCTTACAGCATGGCAGCCTCAGGACAATGGATTGCTTATGTGGTGGCTGGGAGAAATTGCATCCCCTTTTCTGATCTAGCCTGGGAGGTCATGCAGTGTCACTTCTTCACAACTGTCCTGGTTACAAGCAAATCACAAACCTTCCCAGATTCAAGGAGATGGAAATGAGACTCCACCTCTTGATGGGAAGCAGCAAAGTTCTAGAACAAGGATTGGCAAACTATGGCTCTCAGACCAAATCTGGTTCACCCCTCAAATACAGACAAGCTTGTTCATTTACATATTGCCTATGGCTGTGCCTCAATGACAGAGTAATCAGGACAGAAACCTAACAGTTCACAAATCCTAAATATTTACTGTATGACTCTTTACAGAAAAAGTTTGCTGTTACCTGTTCTAGAACATACCAGGTGGCAGATACTGTAGCAGCCACCTTTGGGAAGTTCAGTCTGCTGCAGACTAGTGACCAGCCTTTCTGAACTTTACCTCCATCTCCAGATCTATAAAATGGAATAATAATCATGCATAAAAAGTACTTAGCATGATTTCATGCCTGTAACAGGCACAGTAAAAAATTTTGTTCTGCCCTTTCCAGGGTCCATTATGATTTGTGAGACACAGAAAGGTGTTTGCTGCCACTATAGTGCCAGAAATTACATATAGTGCCAGACATTCCCAATTTTAGGCCTTCCTTGGATGGAGTTAAGGCCAACTTCTCTTTTAAAATGTATACGTATTACCCTTGAGGGAAGAGATATTTGCAATAATTCTTTTTTTTTTTTTTTTTTTTTTTTTTTTTGAGACAGAGTCTCACTTTATTGCCCAGGCTAGAGTGAGTGCCGTGGCGTCAGCCTAGCTCACAGCAACCTCAGACTCCTGGGCTCAAGCAATCCTGCTGCCTCAGCCTCCCCAGTAGCTGGGACTACAGGCATGCGCCACCATGCCAGGCTAATTTTTTGTATATATATTAGTTGGCCAATTAATTTCTTTCTATTTATAGTAGAGATGGGGTCTCGCTCTTGCTCAGGCTGGTCTCGAACTCCTGAGCTCAAAGGATCCGCCCACCTCGGCCTCCCAGAGAGCTAGGATTACAGGCTTGAGCCACCGCGCCCGGCCTGCAATAATTCTTTTAAAAATTACCCCCTGCCCAAATGCATTCCCTTATCAGACTAGCTATATTTTTACCTATCAAAGAGCAAGTACCTGGAGGAATGGGAAAGAGAGTAAGGAAATTGGGATGGAGTGAGTAGGGAAAACAGGGTGTCCACAGATCTCAAATTTCCTCTCTGCTGGAATTTCAAATAGGTTTGTCCTGGAGCCTATTTGTTAACATATAGCTAAACTCTTTGTCTTTACAAGCAAGTTTCTAGTCTAGAAAATAGAGACCCCCCAACAAGCATTGAGTACGGGAACACTGCACCTTCCACTCCTAGCTCTTCTACTCATTTACTCAAACACCACCAAAATTATCAAACCGGTTTATGCATCTTTTTAAAAATTATTTTAACCTCTTCTCCAAGTTATATTTGACTCCAAACACTCTCTTTTTTTTTGAGACACAATCTCACTCTGTTGCCCGGGCTAGAGTGCCGTGGCGTCAGCCTAGCTCACAGCAACCTCAAACTCCTGGGCTCAAGCAATCCTGCTGCCTCAGCCTCCTGAGTAGCTAGGACTACAGGCATGTACCACCATGCTCAGCTAATTTTTTCTACATATTTTTAGTTGGCCAATTAATTTCTTTCTATTTTTAGTAGAGACAGGGTCTCACTCTTCCTCAGGCTGGTTTCAAACTCCTGACCTTGAGCAATCCGCCTGCCTTGGCCTCCCAGAGTGCGAGGAGTACAGGCGTGAGCCACTGCGCCCGGCTGACTCTAAACACTATTGAAACCTACCTAGCTTCACCCCTATGATGGATTGGAGGAATAGTTCTTTTTTAATGCAGCTCTTGGCCACCATGTTGTTTTTTTTTTTTTTTTATTTTGTTTTGTTTTTTGAGACAGAGTCTCACTTTGTTGCCCAGGCTAGAGTGAATGCCGTGGCGTCAGCCTAGCTCACAGCAACCTCAAACTCCTGGGCTCAAGCAATCCTGCTGCCTCAGCCTCCCAAGTAGCTGGGACTACAGGCATGTGCCACCATGCCCAGCTAATTTTTTCTATATATGTTAGTTGGTCAACTAATTTCTTTCTATTTATAGTAGAGACGGGGGTCTCGCTCTTGCTCAGGCTGGTTTCGAACTCCTAACCTTGAGCAATCGCCCACCTTGGCCTCCCAGAGTGCTAGGATTACAGGCGTGAGCCACTGCGCCCGGCCCCACCATGTTGTTTTTCTACTACATATTATGAGTGTTCTGGGGACGACTGGGAGGGGAAGTGTGCAGTTTATGATTAGAGTCCAATCCGTTTGTCCCATATTAATTTTTGCAGCATTTTTCCTTCCTATTTATCCTAAGTGTACAATTTTATGCAAATTTTATGAAATGTTTTGGAGTATTTCCAGAGCCCAACTCAGTATCAGCTGAGGCCAACTTATTTTATGCTGCTCCAGGAAGAATTGTGGTTTGGAAATATTATTCAGCTAGCTCCAAAAGAAGTAACAACTATTATGAGGTTGCGGCTGCTGCTTCTTTACCCAACATACACATAGCATTTTGCAACTTACAAAGAGATTTCTCAAGGTACCTCTTTTTCCTCTTCTTTTTTTGGGGGGACAAGGTCTCCTTATGTTGCCCAGGCTGGTCTCGAACTCTTGGTCTCAAGTGATCCTCCGGCCTCAACCCCTAGAGTAGCTGGGATTACAGGCATGAGCCACTATGCCTAGCTCCTCTTTAATATTCTCTGTAACAACCATCCTATAGCTATTATCCCATTCCATAGACAGTTATAAAATGAAGCATAGAATAGTTAAGTGCGTTGACTTAGGTCACTGACCTGCCAATTCATAGACCTGAAGTTCCAAGCTCTTTTAACTCATCTAGGCCTTTGAAGTTCATAAATTCTTACTTCCTTAGCGTTCTAGGCACTGGGCCCTTTCAACCAACTTTGTTTCCTTTACTCTCTTCTCCAGAATGCCAAACTTTTTTCCTGAGTAAGGTTTTATTTATTCTATATCCAATACCAGTTATTAGAGGCTGGATACAGTGGCTCAGCCTGTAATCCTAGCACTCTGGGAGGCCAAGGCAGGAGGATCGCTTGAGATCAGGAGTTCAAGACAGACCTGGGAAAATGCAAGACCCTGTCTCTACAGAAAATAGAAAAATTAGCCAGCCATGGTGACACACGCCTGTAGTCCCAGCTACTCGGGAGGCTGAGGCAGGAGGATCACTTGAGCCCAAGAGTTTGAGGCTGCTGTGACCTATCATGATACTACTATACTCTAGGTTGGGTGACAGGAGACTCTGACTTAAAAAAAAAAAAAAAATGAAGTCTTACAAACATTTCACTTCAGTTCAAAAATTTTTTCAACAGCATACTTCCTAACCTATTAATAATTCCTGTTATGTTAGCCATAGATAATAGACTAAAATAACAGACTTCAAGATATATTTACTATAAAGGCTTTGGTTGTTTTATTATTGTTTTTCAGGTAAGCATCTAGGGAATAACTATGAGAAAAATAAAAATATGTATGAGATGGTCAATTTTTCAGAACTACTTTTATGACTAAAACTATGATTCAAAGGTCATCCAAAGTCAGATTTTGAGTGTATATATAACAGGAGCTCCCAAATGAAGACACTGAAAAGCAGAGTTATAGAGCCTGCAGTTCCTTTTGTCTCATCACCTACCACCTGCCTGGCATTAAACCAGATAGTGGAGACCTCTGGTTGCCATGGAGAAAGGATGGCATAATCTGACCACCTTGGTGTAAGAGAAATACAACTTCAGATGTTCTCAGGCTTTTTGCAAAGTACACACCTTGCACGGGTACACCTTGCTTAGTAGCTGCCAAGACAAAATGAAGGAATTGCCCTAATGAAATTGTGGTTGATGCTATTGTGTTGTTCCTGTATACCATTTATTAAGTACTTACTATGTGTCAGGTAATATGCTGAGCATTTCCCATTTCCCATATACTACTCATTTCGTACTCCCAACAAGCGTATATAAAAGTTATTCATTTATTCCTTTTTTTTTTAGAGACAGGGTCTCACTCTGTTGCCCAGCCTGGAGTGCAGTGGCGCAATCCATAGTTCACTGCAGCCTTGAACTCCTGGGCTCAAGTGATGCTCCTGCCTCAGCCTCCCAAACAGCTAGGACTACACTGCGCACACTACGACGCCCAGCTAATTTTTTTAATATTTTGTAGAGACAGGGGCCTCGATCTTGCCCTGGCTGGTCTCGAACTCCTGGCCTCCAGCAATCCTCCTGCCTCAGCCTTCCAAAAATGCTGGGGTTACAGGCATGAGCCACCACGCCCAGCCAATTATTAATTCTTATCCCCATTTTTACAGAATAAAAAACAGATGTTTGAAGCGATTAAGCAACTTTCCCTAGGTAACACTTTCAAATCAAGGTCTGCCTCTGAAACTTACATGCTTAAACATCATGCAATATTGCCTTCCAGGCATGGAAAACAAAGGGAATTAACTGTTGTTCATTTGGTAGATTTTTAGTAATTCGAGTGGATAAATTCAGGGCTGGTATCCTCGTTACCCTGGTAAGCTAAGGAAATCTACTTGACAGGCCTGCAGCAGAGCTTGGAGAGGGTCTGCCATGCTCAATCAAGTACTTGAACTTCAGCAGAGGGAGCTGGTCCCATCCACAGCCTGCCCGGCAATCACCTGGAAATCATCAGTGCTGACTAAGCAGGAAAGGGAAGCATACTTGAAAGTTTTTTTGTTTTGATTTTCTATAGGGTCTCCTTTTTTGTCTTTTCTGGACTGAAGGGGGATATAGGAAGTGTGAAAAAAGTTTGAAGCCACTGACAGGGATCCATCCTGCAAAACATCAGAAATCTGTGGCAATTTCTACATTTTCCGAGACACAAGAAAGCAGAGGCTGGAGCCAGCCAGGCTGTGTGATCTAAGGATGGGGAGGTCGGGACATGTCAGGGACGCGTTAATGAAAATGGCAAGGGGAGGGTACTCTGAAAAGACCCCTGGGGTCAGGGTCACAGGGAGAGTGCGGGCTGCCAATCCCCATGCAGGGAATCTGGAGATAGCAGCTATGAAGGCTGCAGAGGGCTGGGGTGGAGTGTGTTGGCACAGGACTGGCCAGGCCTAAGTTGACTACAGAATGGCAAGCCCCCTGCACCCCCAGAAGGTGCTTTTAGCTTATAAAAGATGCAACACCTTCACCAGCAAGTTTAATTTCCTTATGCATCTCCTCAAATCATTAGGGCGCTGCAGGCTGGGTGGGGGCTGCTCTAAGCTGAGTGGCCAAGGAAGGTGCAGGGAAGTTGACCTTTTTTCTCTGAAGGTTTGATAATTTCAGTCTACAAAACAAGCAGATACTAGACAGATTTTTTGAGATTTTTTTAAAACTCTTAATTATTATGGATACACATAGTTGTACATATTTATGTGGTTCATAAGGTATTTTGATACAAGGAATGTGTAATGATCAAATCAGGGTAATTGGGGTATCCAGCATATCAAGCATTTATCATTTCTTTGTGTTAGACACATTCTAATTCCACTCTCTTATGTATTTTGAAATATACAACTATTAACTATAGTTGGCCTATTGTGCTGCCAATTACTAGATCTAATTCCTAACTATATTTTTGTCCCCATATCCCCTGCTCCCCACTACCTTTGCCAGCCCCTGGTAACCATCGTTCTGCTTTCTATCTCCACAAGTTCAATTTTTGGTTTTTAGCTCCCATGTATGAGTGAGAACATGCAACATTTGTCTTTCTGTGCTTGCCTTATCTCACCTAACATAATGCCCTCTAGTTCCAACTATGTTGTTGTAAATGACAGGATTTCATTCTTTTTTATGGCTAAATAATATACCACTGTGTGTTTGTATCACAATTTCTTTATCCATTCATCCACTGATGGATACTTCGGTTGATTCTCTATTTTGGCTGTTGTGAGTAGTGCTGCAATAAACATGGGAGTGCAGATATCGCTTCGATATATTGATTTCCTTTCTTTCAGATGTATACCCCAAAGTAGTGGGAATCAATGGATAATACGGTAGTTCTACTTTTAGTTTTTTGAGGAGATCCTAGACAGATGAACAAGAAAAAAAGGCATACAAATTTTATCAGTGTGCACACGTTATATAAAGTGTGAAAAAGCCCCAAAAGGGCCAGATGGCTGATGCTTTTATACCATCTTGAGCTTATAGAAAGAATAGGAGTTTAGAGCATGGCAGGAAGGGCCTGGGGCAGGGGTGGTCTTGTCATGCAGATGAAGCTTCCCAGGTGGCAGCCCTCAGAAAGGATACATGGTTGTCTGTTGTAGATGTTTTTCTGTCAGATTTCCAAGTATGTCCTATTCTGAGTTAATCTTTCCTAGATCTGGGCAGTGGGGTAGGATCAGACAAAGGCTGTTTATTTCACTGATGCAGATTTCCCCCAAAAAAACCCAACTCTGCAGGGTTATTCTGTGTGCAGGTCTCTGACAGCCATCTCGAAATATATCAAAGAAGCATATTTTGGGGTGAAATGTTTTCAGTTTCCGTTAAAGCCCTCTCTTGAAGGACGTGTAAGTTGAGGCTAGAGTGATGAGATCAATTTTAAATATTAAACACCAGGAAAAGGAATCATAACCTGTGTACTCACACGTGCTTGTGCCAGGCTCTTGGTTCTGTAGAAACCCGAGTGTCTTACAAGAATAGAGTTTCCCCCTCAGGGAGCTTTCAGGATGACTTTTGTAATTTCGAATGTGGTTGTATTAAATAATGTAGGAAGGAAAGGAAAAAGAAAAGAACTTTCTTTCTGTATGTCGCACTGTATTACATTACATTACCTTTTTCATTCACCTCATTCCAAGATAGGTGGAGTTATCCTAACTCAACAGATGAGGAAACTGAGGATAAGATAATAGCCTAAAGTCAAGTAGCTTATAATTGGCAGGTCAGGATTTGGACCAGGTCTGGCCAGCTTCTAGATGCTGCCTTTTCTGGTGTAGGGGAGAAAAGGTAACATGTTTTCCACACCCATGGCTAGGTTCATGGCTGAGTCCCCTGTAACAAAGCACATATTAACAAGAGAAAGGTGTGCAAATTTGTTTAACATAAGTTTTATGTGACACAGGAGCTTTCAGAAACAAAGACTCAAAGAAATGGGCACAATCTGTTTTCATGGATAGTACGATCGTGCACAAGTATGATGACTACAGGACAGCAGCGTCTGATCTATTGGTAATAA
The DNA here is from genome assembly GCA_008750895.1 of Mirza zaza. Classification (NCBI taxonomy): domain Eukaryota; kingdom Metazoa; phylum Chordata; class Mammalia; order Primates; family Cheirogaleidae; genus Mirza; species Mirza zaza. The sequence continues at coordinate 21,316 of VSMD01015046.1, read as the reverse complement.
GCTGAGGGGAATTCAGCGAGGCCTGTTCGTTCAAGTACTTCTTCCTGTACTTCTTGTCCCTGTGTGACATTCCTCCTATGTGGGCAAAGGGCAGGATACCTGTCACATAAGGGTCTTCAGGGGAGATCAGAGAGTGACCTTCCTAAGTTGTATGGCCTTTTTCAGGAAAGGAGAGGTGAGAATGGCCTTCCTGCTTCCACTGTTTTCTCCAATACCAAAGTGCTGTAGTGTCCTGAACCTCATCATCAGTCACCATGAAGGCGATTGAGCCACCACAGTGAAGAATTTCTTTGTAATTGTGAAAGTGTGGTTTGGTGATATCTTGTGTAATAGAATTTGCCATATAGACTCATTTAAACCAACAAGTAAACACAGTAGTAAACAAAGATCTACCTGATCACTAGAAGCAAAGTATGAGGAGGTGTATGATGAAGATAGGTAGGAAGTGTTCACAAATGTAGGAAGCTTCATGAACAGGAGTCTCTCCAAGCAAGGAAGGACACCACAGGAGAGAAAAAGTACTACAAGTTGGGTATCTCTTATCCAAAATGCTAGTGTAGGGGCCACGAGGGAAGTTCCCCTTGGCACTCTGAAGGTTTGCTGAAAAATCAATGTGCAAAAAACAAACTGATTGGAGAAAAGACATATACATTTACTTAACCACGTACACACAGGGCCTTCAGAATGAAGACCCCCCGCCCACAGTGTGGAAGCTTATGTACCATCTTGAGGTTACAGAAAGAACGAGGGCTTGGATCCTGGCAAAACAGGTTATAGGAAGGAGGAAGAAGAGGAATTCTGTTGAGGAGCAATAAACGATTTCCAAGGAGAACTCAATGGGCTTAAAGAACACACAACAGGTCGGGCGCGGTGGCTCACGCCTGTAATCCTAGCACTCTGGGAGGCCGAGGCAGGCAGATTGCTCGAGGTCAGGAGTTCGAAACCAGCCTGAGCAAGAGTGAGACCCCATCTCTACTATAAATAGAAAGAAATTAATTGGCCAACTAATATATATAGAAAAAAGGCGCCGGGCATGGTGGCGCATGCCTGTAGTCCCAGCTACTCGGGAGGCTGAGGCAGTAGGATCGCTTGAGCCCAGGAGTTCGAGGTTGCTGTGAGCTCGGCACTCACTGTAGCCTGGGCAACAAAGCGAGACTCTGTCTCAGAAAAAAAAAGAATACACAACAGTCTGGAGCAAAGTCTATTGGGCCTACAGAGCCGACAATGGTTTGTTGCAAAAGTCTGTCTGGGTTTATTAACAAACTTTAGTCTTCCTTCCTGAGATACAGGTTCAGGTAGTGAAAATTCAAGGAAGGGACCAGAAATCATTATGTACTTCTTAGGTAAGTCTACACTTTGGGCAGATAAGGGAACTTCAGAGAACAAGTTTGTCTTATGCTTTGGGAGAGATGGCGGAGGGGGGGTGGGAGGAGCGAGGTCAGAGAGACCCTGAGGCTTTTTTTTTTAGTTCAGCAGGTACTAAGCACCACATTTTGGGATATCAGTTTCCGAACCCAACACTTGGGACCAGAAGTGTTTCAGATTCCAGATTTTTTTGGATTTTGGGATATTTGCATTACACTTACCAGTTGAGTATCCAAATCTGAAAATCTGAAATGCTTCAATGAGCATTTCCTTAAAGTGTCATGTTGGCATTCAAAAGTTTCAGACTTTGCAAGCATCTCAGATTTCAAATAACTTCTTGCTTCTGTGGTTTTCTTAAGTGCAATGGTGCCATATTTGGGGACATTGTGCTCTGGGCCCCAACAACACGTAGACAGCAGCTATAAAGTCACTGTGTAAGTGCCAAGCCAATCAAATAAATGTAATTTTAAAAATAAAATCAAAGTGTGACATAGATAGTAAAGGAATTTATTTTCTCAAGTAATAGCAAACCCAGAGGTAGGGCAGCCATGAGTTTACCAAGACCAGATTCTGGCTGTCTTTCTACCCCTCATCCTCAGCGTGGGCTGGTCTCCTCAGGCCGATACTTCCTGTGGTCCCCAGATAGCAGCCACAGTTCCTGTATCCCTTACAGATGACAATGCCCTTGCCAAGTCGCTTTAAATAGCAAGGTAAACTTTCCAGAAAGCATTCCCATCAGACTCCCCTTCTCATCTCTTTACCTTGTAGACCAGTGAAGTTTCAGCCTCCAAACCTCGGGAAGGCCCAGCCTCCCCTAAGAGAGTCAAGATCGCTTGGAAAAGATGGACAGCACTGGGGTCCTATTAGCAAGGACAGGAAGGACAGTTATGAGGAAGCGGACGTTTGCCACAGTCTTAAAGGCATGCACAAGGATAGTATGTTCTGGAAATGATAAATAGATATGACAGCATCAGGAGAGGCAAAATAAGCGGCAGGGCAGTTGTACAGGACTTACACGCCAATGTTCAGCTCTGTCTGCTCAGTGTTCCTTCAGCTTTTAAAGACAGAAATATTGAACCATGTTAAGAGTTTTTATTACCTTTTTTCCACATGACAATCACATAAAATTTCCTTCAAAAACAAACAGTCCAAACAAGAAAAACTATACAGCAACATAATAGGGTAAAAATAAAATCATATCATAGCAGTAAAGAAATATTACAATAGTGTAATTTCTGATTTTTATTATGGCATTTGTACTTTTTATGATGACAAAAGTATGTAGTTTATGTTTTTTTTAATTGGAAAATTCAGAAGTCCTAGGAATAAAGTAAAAATCAGCCATAATCCCATCGCCTGGCAATTTAAATACTACACTTGATATAAAAGTTGGATCCTCATGTCCATACTGGTTTGGTATAGATTTGCAGTAGCAAGGGACTTTTTTTTGTGTGCGAATGAACTTCAATTTCTTTCTACCATAATTTTCTGTGAAATTTTCTGTCAAAGGCAAAACTACTGCTGCTCAAGTTAGAGAGAAAAAAGGCAACAAATAAAGCAAATGTATATGGTGGCTTATAAATTATAGAGGACAACGTATTACATTAGGAAAAAATAAGTATGATTACTGTTGTGAGTATTTCCGTTTCTTGACTTTCTACTTCACATAAGGTTATCTAAACCTTAACTCTGTAACGTAAGTAAATAACGCAAAAGTCTGTCCTTGATGGCAGGAGATTCTGTGGTGTGGTTCTAGAAGGGGAAGGAAGGGGGAAGGTTACAAGAGCTGAGGTCAGATTCCATCCTGGTGAGCTGCAGCTTTCTTCTCAAGGGTGGTTACTGGTCAATGCACCAGGACCTGAGCATTAAGAATGACATTAGGATGTTTTTGTTGGCACCTTTAGGATGGTTGTAGCTACACATAGTGCCTCCAAAAAATGGCCATTAAAAGGGGTCAGGATGTGCAAAATTCTTTAATTTTTTATTTTCAATTTTAAATAGGAAATCCGCATATCTCTCCATCTAATAACAAACCACTGTGAGACTTTTTTTTTTTTTTAATGTTTGTACCCACCTAAGCAGGAATCCATTATGGTTGTTGTTGGTTTTAGTTTTTGTTTTGTTTCCATTCTCATTTTTCTTCAATTTTATGAATGTTCTTTCACACAAACTTGTTAGTGGCACTCAGTTTCCTGGGTAAATTTTTTGGTTTCTCTTTCCTGCTAGCTTTATAAAAATCTGTAGACAAAGGCAAATACTTGCCTGCCACTAAAAAGCTGTTTAATCTTGGAAAAGTCACTTACCCTCTCTGTTCCTTAAAAGGAAAGTGTTCAAGTCAGAAGGTCAGAATAGTAGAGTGGAAAGGATCTTAGAGATGACAGAGTTCTCACCTTCCCTTTACAGATCTGAAATTCAGAGAGGGTGAGTAGCCAGAAATCAAACAGCTTTCTCGAAGTTTTATTATTAGTATTTTGATATTTAAGAAAAGGAGTATAGTGAATTTGAAAATTAATTATTAATAAGCAAATTATCAAATTTATTGAAATTATTGAAAAGCAAATGAATAAGAGATAGTGATGTGTAAAAGAATAAAAACTAAAGCTTTATAAAGATAACATACTTTATAATAACTATCCAAGTTATTTTGTAGGAAGCAAATGTGAATGTGTAAGATACGGAACATTCAACACACAACATTCACCAACAAATACTTACTGACAGCCACTTAGCACTAAAGTCCAGTAGGGAACCAGGGAGACAGTTACAATGTAGTAAGTTCCCTGCCAGATAAAACATGCAGTGTCCTAATGAGAACCCAGAGAGGCATTTAGAACACCCCAGCTGTCTTCCTGGAAGGGGTGACACCTAAGCTTTCACCCAAAGGCGAAATCGGAGGGAAGAATGCAGAAATAAATTCCACAGGCAAAGCCAGGGCACATGATGCACTGAGTAACTAAAAGTGGTCCGGAGGACACTGAACTATGAAACCTCAAAGAAGGGCAGAAAGCAGGTTATTCTTCTAAACCCTGGACTTTACCCTGAGGGCAGATTTGTAGGCTGGAGACGGACAGGACTGGTGAAGTATTTTCAACTGGACACAACAGATTGGAAGCAGGGACAAGACAGACCCAGGGAGACCAGTTATTAAAGTATTTCTCCAAATATCTTGACAAACAAAATGCATGCTACCTGCTGCCAAGTATGTACACAGATCTGGACACACACACAAACACACACACTAAACTGAAACAAGTTTTCTGAAATACTTTTTCTACATGCGATGCATTCTGACATTTTCTATTAGATGTGTTTCATTTTCTAAATGGTGAAACTACATGACTCACCTCAACTGATTTCACAACCCATTAACAAGTCACTACTCTGAGCTGGAAAAAACTTGAGTTAGGAAGTTGCTAAGATACTCCAGAGAGGAGATGAAAATAGTAGGATCTAGGGAAGCAGAAAACTGCAGAGAAGGATGTGGAATGATTCCAGAGGGATTTAAGAAGATAGGAGTGAAGGACAATGCCCGGGGGTTTAGCTTGCACACTGGGTGGACAAAGGGCTTGTGTGCTGAGATGGGAGGGTAAAGATAATGAACATCTGAACAATGCTGGATTTTTTTTTTGTAAACACAAATGTATTCCTTAATTTGAGGCACATCCAAAGAAAAACAGGTAACTACAGAAAATGTTCATTTTAGTAAAAGAAGCAGCAAAATAGTGAAGGTAGACAGGGAAATCAGGGGAAAGGAGCTAGCAATGAGCCTAAAAATTCCACTTGGAAAGGAAAGTCAAGCTATGAATCCCCAGGGAAAACAAAAAGCGCCTATGCAAGACTCACCTGGTGTTCTGGTGTGGCTGACATTAGGCTCTGGTGAGCTGGGAATAGGTTAAGTATAGCCTCGGCTTTTCACTTAGCAACTGTGTTGGCAGAAGTTAGCTTCTTTACACATGCAGTTGACATCAAATTTGGAATTCACAATCACTGGTTCAGGACCGTCACAGGCATTCCTCAGGCACTTCTTATAAAAATGGAAATGGCATTAACTTTATTCTTCATGCACACTTCCTGACAGCATCGGGTCAAAAGGACTTTTTTCCTTCCCCTTTAGAGTTTCCACCGTCCCCATCCTTCTCCTTCTAAATCTCTTATTTTGCAAAGCCATAGGGAGTGGTGGTAGCCTGTAGCTATTTGAAGATTTTGAACAATAGGTGTTTCTGAGCCTGGTTAGTGAAACAGTCTTGTCTGTGTCCTGGGGGAGATTGTAAATGAGATGTCAACAGGAGCTCTTTTGTGTGGATGGCATTCATCCCGAAAGAGAGGAATTCCCTTACTGCGCTAGTATGTAAAGCAGATTTGTTGCTGCTTCTGCTAAAACTTTTTATCCAACTGCCGGAGCTAACAGCAGTGAATGAGTCTCTTGGTGTGAGTGTAACTTTCTTCCCTCCTTAGCAAAGCAATGACTCAGTCATTTACATTTCGAAAGGAAGGCTCCTAAGAAGATTTCTTGGATTTTCATCAGCTTGAGCCTCTTTTCTTGACTCTCACGTGGGCCCGACCTGTCAGCAATCCGGTTAACCCGGGCGGAGGGGAGGCTGCCGGGGCTGTTTTTCTCACTCCCTGGAAAACTTCTTGCTGTTTTGCTCGCTTTCTTTTTTAAATCCAAGGAGAGAGAGACAAACACAATTTCCTGTCTTAAGCCTTTTTCCTTTCTCCCTCTCCTCCCCCACCCCACCTTTTTTTTTTTGTAAAAGACAGGCAATTTCAGTTGACTATAATTACCTCAGGCTGAGGTTTGACTAACTCCACCCTTAGAAGATAAGGCGACCGTTTTATTACCTCTCAGCCAGGTGCCGGAGGGTGACAAGACTTGCCCTTATCTGGCGACCCGACAAGGTTATCAGCAACTGCAAACAGGCTGAACGTTGGAGCATCGGCCATCAAAATGCCTCCCTTCCCTGCAATCCATTTTCCAGCCCTCTGTGGGCCGTGCACTTCCATCTGAACACTAGCTCGGGCTTCCTCCAGTTTTTCCGCATTCCTGCACCTTAGCTCTGTCCTGCTGTGCTCTCTTTGGAACAGGAGCAGTAAGAGCAGACATAATCATGGGCAGCGTCAGCTGTCACCACGAGCCATTCCACAGCATGAGCATGAAGTCTCCATGCTGCCCCATTCAACACGCAGAACGTTTCAGCATCTTCTGGCTTGGTAGAGTTAGCAGTGTTTACAGTCGCCTTTGCAAAACCGGATATTTGATAAAATCTTTGACGTATGATGATAGGAATTCCCCCAAAATAAGATTTTATTGCCTTTACTTTGTATCATTCCCTTTGAAAACTGGAATAGAGTCCACACCAGGAGACAGTGCAGTGCTTGCTTTAGATAAAAAAAAAATGTCTAGTGCTTGATCTACTTATGTCTGTAGTTCATTAACAGATATCTTACCCACACATTAATTTATTCTTTAATTCAAGCTACATCACATGGATAATACCGGTTATCTCTTGGGTTAGAAATGTGGTATAAGAACGTGCATGTTTGACAAAGACTTCCAAAGTGTGTGTACGAGGAAGAGCTTTAACGAATGAGCTCGGGCACCCAGCCTGGACCTAGCTGGACCTGGCTGGGAGCTGCCCTCCTGTCAGTACAAATTATAGTGGGCCAAGGTAAAGAATGCTGGTTTTATTTGTTTTGCTATAGCCTGTGGGTAGGGGATGGAAAAGAAGGGGTCAAGAAGAGAATGACGGAAAAAATGACTTGGGGGAAAAAAGCACACACAACTTTGCAGGCAACCTTGCACATGTGAAGCATTTATCTATAAGGACACATCAGATTACACTACTCTGTAATTTATATAGACATCATTCCACACTGAGGAAAAAGAAAGTTAAAAGCTCCCTCGTAGTGCCCCAATTACCATTATAATCAAACCCAGAAAAGGATTTTTTTTTAATTTTTTATTTTTTAGAGATAGGCTCTCCCTCTGTTACCCAGGCTAGAGTGCAGTGGCATGATCATAGCTCACTGCAGCCTTGAACTCCTGGCCTCAAACCATCCACCCACCTTGGCCTCCAAAAAACTGAGATTATAGGCTCAGGCCACCATGCCCAGCCCATGAAAAAAAAGAAAGGATGTTTCTGAGTAGAGTGTGTGAAACACACACAGTGATAAACTAATGAACACCCAGAACTCCAACAGGATATGACGTCAGAAGTATTATCAAATCTGACCTTAGATCCCTCTTTTCCTTAAAGATATAAAACTCTGCACACCTGTCACCACTGCGCTGCCACCCAGATGGCACCCTCGGAAAGTAAGTTTGCTTGGGACAGAGCTCCAGAACCTGAGATACCTCTGAAGCCTGGGGTGCAACATCATTCCGTCATCCGCGATGATCTTGGAGCTATTTGCAGCGTGGCAATACTACCTCTCCCTGCAGGCATTGTCCATTAGTGGATTAAGGGGTGCTGCCCCAGACCCTGCTGGGTGTGCCATGTACATTAGCTTTCTACAATCCAAAAAGTCCTGAATTCCAAGCACATTTGGGCAAAAGAGTTTCAGATAAGGGCTCTTGAACCCAGGCCTTTTTCACACAAGGGTTCAAAGGAGTATCTGAAGGACAGAAGTACAGGGCAGCTCTTTCAAAGGAGACTGAGGTGGGAAGAACCCAGGTTCCAACCAACCTGACACTACCTGTGAGAGCTTGGGAGAACATGCGCATTGCAAGCTCTTGATGGAAAGGAGAGGAGCCACCTTCTTCTTACCTGCAAAATTGAGATCCTAACTTCCTCTGCAGGGTTGTTTTAAGAATTCAGTGAGACTATAGATAAAGCACCTGGCTTTATTAAATACTCACTGAATGAGGATAATGAGAGTTGGGTAGAATAAATTGATACAGATTTTAATTACTAGCCTTACCAGGTACCTAGGTTATTTTTATTTAATTTTGGCAAATGACAAATACTTAACAGTTTGGTGTTCTTTTAAATGCAATCTTTAACAGACACTTAATAATTATGGAGAGGGAAAGAGCCCTGGGGGACACCTGGACAAGTTCTTCTCTGGATCTATATCCTCCTCTGTGGGTGACAAAGTTGGATAATGAATGAGGCCACATTTTAAACTGCTAATCCTGTTATTTTAGCAACAGGAAGGAGCTGGTGGCCTTTCTGGGCCAAATGGGCTGATATAAACAGTATGCCACAGGTTAACCCAGATAATTTTTCCTGTTTTTCCTTTGCAAAGGGAGGTTTCAGGGAGGACAGAAGAAAGGAGGAAGGTGAATAATTAAGTGCCTAACTACACAGACCAGGGCAGCCACAGTGGCCTCCCACACGCCCTCTGTTCCAACCCCAGGTCATTATTCCTCATCCAACAGGAAGGAATGGTGGATGCATTTGCTTTCTTCTTTACTTCCCCCCACACATCCTGTTTTCCCAGGTTTAGGGGTTTGAGTCTGCCTTGTGCAAAAGCTCCCACTCTGGGCAAGCCCTGGCTACAGGCCTCTGTTTGCAGGCAGAGCGTGGGCCTGCGAGGTGGAGGGGCTGCCCCCTCTCCAAAGCCCAGGCAGCCTGCCAGTGAGCAGAGGTTACTCATAAATCCACTCTGGAGTCGCAGTTGGGACTTACAGATGTGGTGTATCCCGGTTTGTGCACAGGCCACTCCCTCTGCATAGTCACCCCACTCGCTGAAGTGAGACCAAGAGGCAATATGTGCTTGATACCCAATACCGGCTCCCAGCTAGAAACAATCAGCTGCTCCAAACAGCCTCAGGGCTAGAACACTGGGGTTCTATTTTGTTTACCAGACACACAGGAAAGTCTTCACTGCCTGCTCCATCATGAGACTCCATTCCAGATTTTTCCTTTATTCTTGTCTCCAAGGTCCCATTGTGCAGGTGATACTAATTTTCATGAAATCAGAGTAGGAAAGAAAGGTGCCCAGCTCTCAAAGAGCCATCCTGTGCACAAGTGCACAGAGCACAGAAGAACAAAGAATAACAAGGAGTGAAAAGCACTAAGGAGAGGAAAAACAGCTGCACAGGAAAAGGGCAGTGAGTGTCATGGACCCTCCCACGGCCATGAGCCCAGTGCCAGTGGGTAGAGCCAAGTGCAGACAATGGAGGATGTCAGGTGAATAATCCATGGGACCAAACAGCTTCAGAGGACGTTAGACTGGGATTTGAACGTGCTAGGGCCATGTCAAATGGTGGCCGATCATTGGCACTTGGCCACTGCCAAACACAAATGGGTATCGGTGACAGATTACATCGCACCTTCCAAGGTCACAGGGAATGGCTTTGCTGAGATCTTCATCGCACCTTCCAAGGTCACAGGGAATGGCTTTGCTGAGATCTTCATTTTACTTCTGCCCTGATGACCTCCTTTTCCTGACTGTTAGTCCCTTTTTCCTTCAGGAAGTGCTTTCTCATCCCTGCTTCATGGAACAAATATTTACTGCAGCAGTACTATGTGCCACACATGTGCTAAGTACTGCTATTACATCGGTGGATCAGACGGCAACAATGGCTGGCCTAGTGATTCTTACATCCTTAACTAATTCCTTTCTCTCAGTCTGATCAGGAAAGAAAAAAAAATCTCCTAATAGAGACTATTATTAGTATTATTGAAAAATGACATCTGACAAGAAATAAAAGCTGGCTGATGAAAAGCTTAAAAGAAAAATTTTCTTCCTTGCTCCTGGCACCGTCACCACCCCAGCCTCCGGGGCTTGCTATCTCTCAACAAGACCCAGTCTGCCCTAACCTGAGGTGTTGGTAGACTAGCTGCCCAAACAGGAAACCTTATATAATCCTGTAACCCTGACCTTGGGCTCTGAATCTTCCCCTCCTGTAAACAGTCCATTCAACCCAGGAAGACCTGCAGACCTGGCTGGGACACATTTTGAAAAACACACACATTGTTACAACTGTTGAAAAAAAAAAATCCCTGGGTCTAAGAGGAAGTGATAATATATCTGACTCAATGGTAGAAATCATTTCATAAAGTAATGGAACAAATGGAAATTTAATCCTAACAGATGAAACTGCCAGGGCAGTCACTTGTGTACATGGATGACTCAATAGCACCTGTTGGAAAAGCCGGGAAAATGAGCTGTGAAATCCTGATCACATTCCCTACTAGAAGCAACACCCTGCCTTGCAAATTAGTAAGCCTGTTGTTCTAAACATCCTGACTTTAACAAATGCACCTTCGGTCCATGAAGGCTGTGACTCACCTTAGCTACTGGTCAACTGATTCTTACTCAGCCCCAGGGTTTTAAACCTTAGTATTAAATGGTCTAGGCAAACAGTAGACAAATAAATGTCTGTCCACTTTCAAGATACTCCTTTGAAATTATTGATTTTTGGCCACAACTAGTTTTACATATGGTTAACCTTCAACTTCTAGTGTTATTGAACTTTTTCCAAGCTCCATGAAAAGTCCACATTAGAAGTTTGAGACCTCAACCCCTGGACCTGGGCTTTCTAAAATGACTTTTCCCCCAACCATCGTTTAATTTCCTCTAATTTAGTTAATTAATGGAACTCTCTGAGAAGAACAGTTACTTTAATCTATAGCTTTTTTAGTTTCCAGTTAACATTTCCAGAGGGAGATAGAAAGGATGTCCTCTCCTCCTGACCACCGGGAGCTACCAACAGCTCAGACTGTGCTCATTCCTCCACAACCAAGGCAGCATGAGGATGGAGCACCCAGCAGGAAGAAGACAGGTTAAAATACTGCCTTTGGCATGTTCGTGGGTGTTTGCCCCACGCGGAGATAAAAGAATTAAGGTGGGGCTCTGAGGCATGCTCCCTTGGGTAGCTGGGCCTGCAGTCTGGAGATCCTTAGTAATCCCTGCACGCAGGCTAACTGGAAGCCAGCGACACAAATTAGAAGTGATTCTGGCCTGAGAAATAGGTGTCCACATACAAAGTACAAATTCAGATTAAAAACGGAAAATTCCCTCCGTTTCTGGACTATTTATCCTCACTGCCATCCACCCAACTCTTGCCTGGGACTGGGATATGAAGAAAGAGATGGGGGTGAAAAAAAGCTACAGCAGTTTAACTTGCCACACTAAGTAATAGGACCCTAGCTACGACTTAAAAAAACAAAACCAAAAAACAATCCCCAGCTCCAACTCAGAGATTTTACACTGCACCCAAGGCAAAATGTTTGTTAAGGTGCTTGTGTTCAAAAGCAAGCCATTCTGAGTCTTGACTCCCACTCTTTATGCTTCTCGGAAGACAAGTCCAGCAAAGACATCCACCCCTTGCTTAGCGCGACCCACCTTGCCGCGGCGCGGCGGGTTACAAAGTGCATGCATGACGTTCCCGTCTTGGCCGCAGGGGGACGCTCGAGAGCGGGACTGCCCGCGGCCACGCTTTGTGGTTTCAGACTTTGGTTTGGGAGGCCGGGAGGGAGGGAGGGAGGGAGGGAGGGAGGGAGGGTGGGGGGGGTGGGGGCGAGGCAGCTGGTTTGAAAAAGAAAAACATCCACTTGTTCCCTGAAAGTATGCCACTCGCCCTTTTCTAAGTCAAAGGTTGCCACGTTACCTGTTGCCAGGTTCCTGAGAGTGCCCGGGGAAAATGCGGCGCGGGACGCGCAGCCCGGAGTCCTTCAGCTGGGAGGTCCCGGCTCTTTTGACCGGGCTGGCGCTGACATTTGGGAGGCAGCTGTCGCGGACTGCCTGCGCATTGTTTGGTTGGAGTTCTAACAGAGGAGTGGCTGCCACTGACATCATTTCCAGCCATCAAGTGCCCGGGGCCTTTTTTTTTTTTTTAATGACTCTTAACTTTCTCTGCTCCCTCCCTTCTGGATTTTTGTACAGTGCATGCACTGTGCAAAACAGCTTCACCTCAGGAAGCCCAAGTTTTGTAGCAACTTGTTAAAACAACTCGGGTGCCTCTTAAAAAAAAAAAAAGTTGTGACTCTGAAACAAACCTTTCCTTTCTCTCTCCTCGCTGAGAACAATGTTGTGTTTGATTAGCAGCGTAGCCAGGGCTTTCTGAGAGATCTGTGCTCCCCAAAGAGGCGGCTGCTATCAGTTGAATAGATCTCTAAGCCAGACATGCCGAGGCTTGGGGCATTTGTCTGGCATTAGGAAGTGTCTGGAATACTAGCAACTACCAACTGGCAGGTCGCATGACTACGAGAGTTATTACGCTGCCCCTCCGTCTCTTGTCCACACTCCCTCCCCTCCCCCTGCACACTGGCACACAAGCGTGCTTTTTTCTACTTCCAGCGAAGTTGAGCTAGTCATCTTCGCGGTTTCCGCAGAGGATGCGACCGGGAGAGCGGCCCCCGGGATGCCCTGTGCCTCGCAGAGGCGGGCTGAGAATGGGGCTCTGGCCCCCCCAGCCTCTGATCTCTGCCTTCTCGCCGCTGACCACCGCTCTCTGGGTGGCCTGTCAATGTGAAGCTGTAAATATTTTGCAACAAGGTAGTGATTTTTCCATGAGTAGTTTGTTTTGTGGAGTTTCTCTCTTTCTGCAGCATTTTGAAAGTGGCACCCCTTGTTGACCACCCCAAATTCGTTCTTGCATTAAACTTGCGGTGAGTTCCTGCAGCCTGCAGAAAGCCGTGCGTGGAAAGCATTGTGCTTTACTGGCCAGGGTCTGTAATGCGGTGTTTATTGGAGGGATGGATAGTGGTGTTTGGGTTGATGAAAAGATGGGATTTGAAGCCCTGAGTATTTTACTACTTAGCAGCTATGACTTAGGTACGTCAGTTACCTGCTCTGAGCCTTAATATTTCCGTCAATCAAATGGAGACGTGAGACCATGTCTATTAAATTCTTAGTACAGTGTCTGGTACAGAGGAAGGATTTGCTGCCTGGTGACGGGGAAGATCTAATGGCAAGTCTGGACTAATTCTCATCTCATTATCTTTGTTTTGTTGTCTGGGTTTGTGCTTTTTCCCAGTGTGGGACTTGAGCCAGACCACTGACTTGCCCGGGAGTCCAGCCTGCATAGCACATACCCTGAGAAGCAGGACCTCCTCAACTCATTGCTAAACACAGAACTTCTGGGCCCACTTGGCTGGAAGAGGCGACAACAAACTTGCCTATTAGCAGTTTTGTCCTCATCAGTGCCAAACATGCCACTTTCCTTGAATGCCAGAACATTCGTCATTGCTACCAAACAGCCTGGTTGGGAGCTTCTTCTATGGCTGCTTCTTTTGGCTTCCTTCTTTGGCTTTGCAGCATCACTGTCTGTGGGACTCTGCTTCTCAAATCCTTCTTTAGACGTCACTCATTTTCATAAAACATAAGAGCTCTGTTTTGAAAGAATCTTGTCACCTAGCTCAGCTCCCTATCAGGTGTCGGTACAATTTCTGTAACTCCCCAGCCAAACGATGAGCTTGTCTGTGCCTGAATACCTCCAGGGATGGAGAACTCACTCCCCAGTGAGGTCCGCGTGTTCCATCTACGGACTACTGATGACTAGAGAATTATTCTTTATGCCTCTCTGAGTTCTTACCTTGTGGTTTCCCCTGAGGACTTACACAGAACAAGTCCATGCCATCCCCTAAGCAACACCCCTCCAAATAATGGAAACTCCCCTGTCTTCCTTCTCTTCCAAATGAAACATGCCCTCCTTAAACTATTCCCCATAAGATATGGTTTATCTTTCCTCAGAGTACCTTGCAAATTCCTCTTAAAGAGAGGTGCCCAGAAGGAAATGCAACACAAGGATCCTTCCAGTGTTCTAGATACCACACTTCTAATTGTACTTACCTTTTCCAAAATAGGCCTCTTACCTGATATTAAAACTCTAAGTCCCATCTTCCCCTTCTGTATTTCTACAGGAGTTTCTTCATGCCCCAATTTGGAGTCTTCCATGCTTCTTTTTGTCTTTTGGCCTCTTCACATCATTTTGTTTTCTAAAGTAGCCTGTGATTTCAAGTTCTCTCTAGTATGTTCTTAGACTTCCATGCACTACCTCTGCCCTGTTCTCTGGATTTGCAAATGTTCTCCGTTCTCAAATGTTCTCTTGCTTCTCAAACTATCTCTGGTGAGGAACCAGTTCATGCCTTTGATCTTCAATCTGTTACAGATCGATGCTTTGGTAAAAAAGCTATAATTGAATAACTAGAAAAAGGAAATTAAAAGAACAAAGACATACAAAAACAAGCCCATAGTTTTCTTTTTATTGGACTCAACTGATAAAACACTCTGTAAAATTGCTACAAAAGTTTCCAAAAGCTTACTCTCAATTTTAGTAGCATATCTTACCATGCACCACAACAGACAGTTTTAGAACCAGCACAAAGCTGGTTGGGTGTTTGCAGACCAGACTTTGAATAGCACTGCTCTGTACAAAGAGGTGCGCTGAAAATGCTTAACAACGGATTCTGTACTGGGACACCTGTTGATTTACAGCATTTGCCAATTTCTGTGGTGTAAATATACCAAGGTCAATTTCAAGTTACCAGGGAAATATGACTGAACACAGAGGTGGGAAGAGATGTGCGCAGTTCCAGCACGCCTCTGTCAACACTTTTTAATAAAGCCCTTCCTTTTGAGGGCTTGTTAAGCAACTACTGTTCAGCTGAACCAAATCAGGAGAACTTTGCCCTTAGCAAATATTAGACAGTAAGCTGAGCCAGCCCTTCTCTTTTTGGTGGTCTTCAGCTCGGTTAGATGAAACCATCTGATACAACTCACAACATATCCAAAGTTACTTGCACTGCGAGTTCTGTATAGAAGCTGCCACTTCTCAGGGCTGATCAAATCACAGCTTGCTTTGTGCTTGATAAGAACGACTTACGATAATATGTTTACATCAAAAAGATCTTGACTACTGTACAGCTGTATCTATTAATATGTCTATATCTATTTAATTCATTTGTTGTTGTATTGTGTTTTTATTTGTAGTTTCTTATGGGCTTGCTCTCTCATATTTGAAAGAATCTCTAAAATCCAGTAACCAGAAAATGCTAAATAATTTCTCTGCATAGCTTCATGGTGTATGACCCATTAGTTTAGCCAGTAAGAGCTTAGGAATAAAAAGGTACAAAAAGTGTGTTTGATATCACGTTTGTTTTGTGGCCACCTGGTATGTGTGTGCTCTTGATCACAAAGGATAACCTGAGCGTATGTCACAAAACTGTCACCACTACAGAATAAAATGATTCCTGGCTTTCCTGAGACTTTCAACAATAGCATTATTTCAACATTAGCATTATTAGCATTCTTATTATGCTAATATAGACAATATTGAATAGTTAGCTAGAAGCTGAAATGATAGGAATTGGTTCTCAATTGTTTTTTCTGTAAGATCTTTTTAAAAGATTTTTTTTATAACTTTTTGACTCAAATGAAAAAACCAACCTTCAGTCTCTCTGTGTTTTACAGTATCAACTGAATGAAAATTATGTCACTGAAGTCTACAACTGTGTTCCTGTTGACTCTTCTTATAAATGCATAGGAGCCCTTTCAGCCAAGTTTTCACTGGCATAGTATATCAGGACCCAGAGAAGGAAAAAAGATCATTTTATTTGAAATGAACAAATAAACAAATCTGGGCAAAAGAAAACAATAATAATGATTAAAATACATTTCTTTTTTTCAAGTTCCACATGCATTTTAAATTATTCTTTTTTGAGAATGTTACTCTTAAACAAGTGAGGTATTTCACTTACTTATATATAAGCCTCTCATTTTCTCTTTCTGCTTTGACCAGACAATATTTATTGGCTTGTGTCTCCTCACTCCTTGGGCCTAATTCTATTCTACCCACTCCTGTTGCCGCTCAGACTTTTTCAGTGGCTTCTAAATCACTCCTAGTGCTGAATTGTGAGAAGTGAACTAAAAAAAAAAAAAAAAAGACATCTTTAGGAGAGAAGGAGGGATTTAGGGCTTAGCCTGCAAAGTTAGGAAAAAAGTGATGCAGGGGAAAATTGATGGATTTAGTTGTGTGAGTTTGCAAAAGAATTGGGGAATGAAGGAGAGAATTATGAGAAGTGTGAGCTATGATTGAGACCTGCTTTCTTCTCCTTCAAAAGTCACCCTTAAAGATTTGAATTCCTTCTAAGTTCCTATTTGATGATTGGAGGGTGCAATAAAACCTCATGATAAAGCCCCTGTGACATAACATCAGGCAAGATAGTTCCCCTGTTCAGCTCCACTATTCGAAGTGGGGCAATCTCAAACTCTGATCTCCTTCGGGCGCCGGGGGCTGGGCCAGCCCCTTGGAGAAACCACGTCCCCATTACTCTCCCTGTCCAGCCTCACGCTAGTACATTTCCAGCGTTACTGTCACTGCACTGGAAGTCTCTGTTGACCAAGGTACCCAGAGCTATCCCTATTGATACTAGAGGGCTGACGACAGCCACCAGGTGGGCCTGGGGTGTGCATGGACCGCACAGGAGGCTCAGGTCCCCAAGTGCAGTCAAACATTGGAAATAATGTGGCCTGACCCCTCCATACCTCCCATACTCCTTGTTATCACACTTATCACATAACAGCAGGATTTTCACTGTATATCACGGCCAGTGAAATGACACCAGATTTCGCTGCATTGTCCCTTTTTGATTACACTCACAGCAAGAAGAAACTGGGGAGAATTCACAAGAAGCAATAAATAATCCAAAAGATTAGACGTTGGATGTTGGAATGTGTTATTTAGCTTCCTTGGAATATGAGTGGGCCAAATGTCCTGAGAATCCACTTTGAACAAAATAATGAGTTCACATTGTAAAGACTTATCTTAGGAGAAGTAATACAATGATCTCCTTTCATTCGGTTCTAATAGAGAGACAGATTCTGTCCTAATGATGGCTCCGGCCCCCTTCCCACCCACCCTGGGGCTGCCAATGAATAACTGAGACTGAGCATTCTCCAAGCAGGGTGCTGTCATTCAAACTGTCTGGGAACCAGAGCTCCACGGTGGTTTAGGGGCCAGAAACTAAACTGAGTAAGGCCAAGTAGCAGCATTGCAGGTTCTTGCATGATTGAGTCAGAGGCTCAGCTGTGGGCTAGAGGAGGAAGCTGGGGCTGGCTGGTTCTGCTCCTGACACTGCACCTTGTGGGCACTGTGCCCTCCACACATCACATTTCCTCTCCAACACCGTAGCTAAAAAATAAGGAAGCCGGTCTGCTTGTCACTGAGCTCTGTTCCCATGGTAAACACGTGTGTCTCGTGCAGTGACCTTAGGGGGAAGGTCTTCCTGGGTGAGCCTCTGCCAGCCCTCCCTCCGGTGACTGCAAGGTGACTGCATCTGTGTTATGTACGTCACCCTGCACCTTCCAGATTACATGTCCTGTTGTAATGTGACATTTGCATGATCTGTCCCTTCAATTCTCAGTCTCTAGGAAGTAGCCAAACATTACGGTCTCTACCCCTTTTATAGCTCAGGAAATTCTTCCAAATCATAGGGCAGTAGGTCAGCAGGACAGCGCCATGGGATCCCTTTGCTTACTGCTCATGGTAAGGTGTTTCCTGTAAGCAGCCTGAGGAAACGTCTTCAGTACTACAGCGAGCGTGGCATTCAGTGGGATGGCCTGAGTGGCAGCTGGAGCCGTAGGTGACAAGGTGGGGATGTGTGGCCAGGTCTAGCTGATGTGACAGGACCACGGCAGTGCCAGCTGGCAGTGGGGAAGGCGTGGACAGGGTGGGGGTGGGGCGAGGGAGAAAGTGGAGGAAACATAATGACTTGAATCATTTTTTTTAAGGGGACTAAATAAAAAGGTTCAGAAAGCTGGTTAAGAAATTGTTCGTTACTGACAGGAAACTTAATAATTCTTTTTTGGTCTTTATTTTCCTAAATCATTCTCTATAACTGGGAAGCTGAACACAAATGTGTTAAATTTATGGAATGAGCACCTGTCCAGAAATAGAGAGAGAGAAAGGCAGAGAGGAAGGGAGGGAGAGAGGAGGGGAAGACAGAGAGACAAGGGAAGAGAGAAAGAAGGAAAGGAAGGAAGAAAGGAAAGTCAGGATGACAGAAAGAAAGAGAGAGGCAGGAAGGAAGGCAGGGAGGAGGGAAGAAATGAAAGAAGGAAGGACTGAACACAGGAATGCACGAGCCGGTGTCGATGGAGCAAGTGGAGGTGCTATGAGTGTGGCTGTGGTCCCCACGACCCCTCACACTTGTCATTAGTATCAGAGTACACATCCTCGCAACCTCTTTGCTTTCCCTTCTTCTTTGTCATGTTTATTATCAACCACTAGAATCTTCTCTGATGTGTCCCTGTGTTTGACATTAGCCGTGTCACTGTTGTCCTGAGGAGGCAGCGACCCCTCACCATATGTGCATATGCACATCGTTGCCTGGGAGGATTTCTGCAGAGGGCTAATCACGTCTCGTTTACATTGCTACACATTAATTTCCATTCCAGAAACTTCCATGTCAGAGGTTGATGTCTTCTAGTCTTTATTCTCCCAATTTTGTGGCAGTGTCACCTCATGGGAGGGAGGCCCAATTTTTTCCCAAAGCAGGGATCTCACTCAGTCTGTCCATGGAGTTGTTTCCGTGTTAACGTCTCGGTGTGTTTCATGTGCCCTAATTTCCCAGTGGCTGTCAGTTACGATATCAGAAATTAAGACCCACGCAGAAATCACAGTGTCTTTGTTTTCACTGTCTTCCAGTGTCATCTTGCATTACAACATATAAGAAGACACCACCTCCAGTCCCACCCAGAACTACCACGAAACCTTTCATTTCTATCACAGCCCAGAGTAGCACAGAGTCTGCCCAGGACGCCTACATGGACGGACAGGGCCAGCGCGGAGATATTGTCAGCCAGTCTGGACTCAGCAACTCCACGGAGAGCCTGGACAGTATGAAGGCTCTGACAGCTGCCATCGAAGCTGCAAACGCCCAGATCCACGGCCCTGCAAGTCAACACATGGGCAATAACACTGCCACCGTCACCACCACGACCACCATAGCCACGGTCACCACGGAGGACAGAAAGAAGGACCACTTTAAGAAAAATCGATGCCTGTCTATCGGAATACAGGTAATGGCCTCCCTTTCTGTCTTTTGAAATGGGAACTCAAAACTAAGAAATACTAAGAAATGTTGCGCATATTTTTCCCCTAAGAGATTTGCTCTCTTGCCATTTTTTTTTTTTTTTTTGAGACAGAGTCTCACTCTGCTGCCTGGACTAGAGTGCCGTGGGGTCAGCCTAGCTCACAGCTACCTCAAACTTCTGGGCTCAAGCAATCCTGCTGCCTCAGCCTCCCAAGTAGCTGGGACAACAGGCATGTTCCACCATGGCTGGCTAATTTTTCCTATATATTTTTAGTTGGCCACTTAATTTTTTCTACTTTTAGTAGAAACAGGGTCTCACTCTTGCTCAGGCTGGTTTCGAACTCCTAACCTCGAGCAATCCTCCTGCCTCGGCCTCCCAGAGTGCTAGGATTACAGGCACGAGTCACCTTGCCCAGCCTCTCTTGCCATTTTGGATGGTGTATCTGTATGTAGGACCAGATTTTTAAGTAATTGGTTCTGGACTCCTTATGTGGTTAAATGTGATGGAGATTAGGAAGGTATTTTGTCTGTAGACATTATTAGCAGCTATGATTTTTGTTCTCTAAATGGAATGTGTGACTCGAACTATAGGGTAATTCCAGGAACATGAACACAATCGAACATAAGGTGCTATCAATTCCTAATGTACGTTTTGATTCACAAAAAAGGAGTAGGGATCCAAGAATAATGAGGGTCACCGAGTGGCATTACAGAATGTTCAACACAATTGACTGACCATATGAGAACAAAAATGTGAATCACTTCGCACAGATGTGGGAGTGAGGGAGAAAAAGACCAGAGGCAGTGATAGTGTGTAGAGCATAACTCAAATCACGGCATCGCGAAGAAAGAATATGCATTAGTTTCAGTCTAATCATGCATTTCATAAAAATGGTAGAAAACTCAGCAGGATTCTCAGTTCAGTTCACTGTTTCCTGCTTTTCAAAGATAAGATCAAACTGATGCTGCTTGTTTTTTTTATATCTGTTTGGCTTGGGTTATCCTGCTAGAAGTTTCCTTCTATCACAGCAGAAGAATCATTCTTTCTCCCCACTTTTGTTGTGCTGTATCATTCTGCAGGTGCCCTTTGATTAAGAACTTCTCAACTTGGTGTGCAACAAATCTATCCACACAACCAACTCTAAGGCTCATCTAAAAGCCAGGCGTGGGGTATATTCTCACAACGATAGTGTATTTTTACAGTCCAATCTGCAAAGTCCACTTTTAAAGGGCAATTGATCTTTCTTTAGCAACAATGAGCCAAATGCTTTTTTATAACCTACAGGTCACCATTGCACAAGTTGTCAAGTTTCCTAAAAGAACTTGTAGCATTGGTGCTTGGGAGTAGATGACGCTATAGGAGACAAGTGCCCAAGGCCAGCCCCTACCCCACATCTCTCTAAGTTTCTACTGGAAGCTAATTCTCTTCCTGCCACCCGGAGGATTTTTTTTTTTTTTTTTTTGAGACAGAGTCTCACTTTATTGCCCAGGCTAGAGTGAGTGCCGTGGCGTCAGCCTAGCTCACAGCAACCTCAAACTCCTGGGCTCAAGCGATCCTGCTGCCTCAGCCTCCCAAGTAGCTGGGACTACAGGCATGTGCCACCATGCCCGGCTAATTTTTTTCTATATATATTAGTTGGCCAATTAATTTCTTTCCGTTTATAGTAGAGATGGGGTCTCGCTCTTGCTCAGGCTGGTCTCGAACTCCTGAGCTCAAATGATCCGCCCACCTCGGCCTCCCAGAGAGCTAGGATTACAGGCTTGAGCCACCGCGCCCGGCCCACCCGGAGGATTTTGAGGAATGGGGAAGAGCAGAGGTTGGTTGTCTGTGTTGTCCTAGGCAATTACTTAATCGATCAGAGCCTTTATTTCTTCATTTATCCCTTACAGCATTATTTTGAAAACTGAGTTAAAAAAAAAATCTAGCTTCCTATGGGGGTTATTGTTTAATGGGTACAGAGTTT
>VSMD01015041.1:0-64708 GCA_008750895.1 Mirza zaza | reverse complement strand
TCAATTACAAACTAAAATCATTATTTTTAAACAAAGGAAACACCTAATAGTTTTCTTGCTTTGTGGACACAGAATATACCTTGCAAGTTTTTAATCATCTGCAATACGAATGGCAATTAAGCTATTTAAAGTAAGTCCCAAGATATTTGAAAATCATAAGCCAATAAAATCTCAGGGATTCTTTCATTTTATCCCTCCTTTGCCTACTCATTTACCATATTCTCATCTCCACCCCACTCTCATTCTCTTCTTCCTCCTACAATAATCTATAGTGGTAATTAATGACTAATATAGATCATTTATGCTTTCTGCTCACCCATTGGCAATGCATTACAACTTAGAAATCCCAGATTGCTTCTTTATGCTGCTCAAGTGGAAGAGGAAGGAAGTGCAAGCCCTCCAGCCCCCTCCCACGTTTCTGCTGGATTTCATGGGTGTGGCAGAGTTTAGACCTTTGCAGGTTTTTGCCCTTGTTTTATTCCCTGTTAAGTACTAGGAGGATGAATAGATGTCAAAAGGATGGACACCACTGGATTTTGCTATGAATGATACAGGATCATTTCACCTACAAGAAGGAAACCTGTGTGAGACTTAAGTACTCACGTTGTATAAATGCCAGTCAGTGAGTGTAGTGTGAGCCCACGCCCTGAATACACCATTTCCTTCAGTCTGATTGAATGGTATCCTAAATACTAACTAGTATGTGAATGATACACAACAGTGGTATATAAGAGACATGACTATTTCACACATAAGTACACATTTATAAAATGCATGGGCAAAATAGGACAATTTCTATATTCTTCATTTTCTCTTTTGAATATGAATGATGCTAAAACACAGGAAGGCATGTGGAAACCATACAGAGCACACGCATGACTGTTGCATATGAAGTATGTGGATGCTGTACACATTTACATGTGAATTTCTCCCGAAACACACAATTTCAGCTTCATTAAATTGCACATCAGAGTGAGCGCTTGGGGCTGTCAGTGAGATAGAACCGGAGTGAAAGCAGCTGTCCTCATTTTTGAGAGGGAATTCCTTCAGCCCTAACTCCCTTTCTAAAAATCATGTGTGGTTTCCTTTATCAGAGGAGATGCGTATGTACTTGCATGTGGATAAAGAGGTGGGAATAAGTTGTAAACCAGCATATTTTTCTTTCTGAAATTAAAGATTTTTTTAAACAAATAGCTTTGGCTTTCTTGGGGCTCCGCCTTCCTAAATTTTATTTCCCTAGCTCACCAGTGAAGTAACCTCAGGACTTTTCTTTGATGGTGTACTTAACCCAGACACCTGTATTTATTACATTTATATATTAAAATAAAAGAACACAAGAGAGGAAATGTCCTGGTTTGAAAAATGAGCCAATGGAAGCATCAATGATGTCCGGAACCACAGAGCACTTTAGGGAAATGCTGCAAATACCCGCCCCCACACCCAATAACTGACTTTTCCCCAAACATCCCCACACAATCCAGGATGTCTGCTACTTTATTTCTATTTATTTATTTACTTATTTAGGCCTCTACACCCCCTGCTCTGACATTCTGCTGGTCTCTCTTCCCCTTCCTGTTCCTTCTCCTTCATCCTCACTCCCCACCCCTCCTTCCAGGGCGCTGGCTAAATGTGCAAGGCTGGCAGGCTGCTGCTTCTCCACTCTCTTCCACCCCCTTCGGATTCAGGGAGTGTATTACAAATTGCCTAATTTCCAATACCTGCACAGGAAATAATACCCAAATCCGATCTCTTGCACCCCACCCCTAAGGCAATCAATCTGCAAAGCGCTTCTTTGACCAAGCCTGCCACCACTAACCCCTACCCCCACCCCCACCCCCGCCACAGGCACACACACGCACACATTCACCCATATCCCACACCCATTTTTTTCTCCTCAACCTTCGCCAAAATCACTCAAACGTGTTCCAAGAAATGTTTGAAAGCTTCTTTTGGAGACTGTCGCGGCACGATGGGTTGCTGCGGAATACCGCACTCGTCATTCCTCCCTACTCTCACCCCAATCAAGTTTCTAAAACGTCTTTCAAGAAATAAGCGAGCAATTTGAAATGGAAGAAAAACCTGGGCAGTGGGGGAGGAAAGGAGGGGACTCGGTTCTTGCTAATCTTAGATGCGCCCCTCTTCCTGATAAAAATGAGTCACCATGCTTATCATCCAGGATGTTAGCACGTCTCTGGTCACCAATAACCCCAGGAAAGAAGCAAGGGAAGGGGGAAAGAGAAAAGACCTGGCTTCCAACAGGTAATACCCGGCTCGGCTTTCCCATCCCGTCTGAGCTCAAGGCTCCTAGGGGCGTGGTCCACCCTCTCCTCAGACCAGCTGGTGCACAATTGACTACTGATCTTAGGAAGGGGATTTTCCCCTTCTACACGGCCAATTTCTCCCCCAGCCCCAGTTGGGGTTCTCTTTTTTTAAAAAAAAATCTCCCAAATAACAGTTCCATTCATTCACTAAAAAATAAATAAATAAGCCTTCGCGTTTTTCCATAGATACCTGCGCCCCTTTGAAGCACATGCATGCACGAAATAAGGCATCTTCCGCAGCACATGTGAGAAAATTGTATGGCAGACAGGCAATGCTCAGCCTTGAATACTATTTTCTCAACCTGCTTTTTGCAAATAATATAAAGGTTCGCCTCCCCATCTTGTAGGTACGTCTTCTTCCCCACACCCCTTTCCACATCCACACCCTCAAAACCAGTGACCTAAAAGGCTGAGCATTCACTAACAGGAAAAAAAAATCTTATTTCTAGCCAAACAGACGTATTTTTTCTTCCCTTGCCCTAATTACTAGCAGCATTCCAAAACCAGAGCATGAAAGACAGAAAGGAATAAAAGCTGAGATGCAACCATCAGTTACCATATGCTAAGGAAACGCGAGCACCATGGTCAGAGCAGAAGCAGTAAAAAAAAAAAAAATTTTGCCTTTACAGGGAAATATTGTACTCTGGTAACCAATTTCACAACAGCAAAAAGTAAAAATCTTTAGCTCTACCTGTTTGGTTCTTCTCATACAGCACAGCATGGTTGTAACGTCCCTTGCCTTCTTCCTGCCTTCTCTCCTTTCCTCCTCTCTCTTTCTTATTCCCCCCCTCTCCACCTCTTTTCTGCTCGCTTGCTCACTCGCTCTCTCGCGCTAGCGCGCTCTCTCCCTCCCTCCCTCTCTCTCCCGCACACACACCAGGGCAGTTAGCAGCAACTGTAAGGTCCACAGCTATTGCTCATCGCACATGCTCTCTCTCTCCTGCACGCTCGCTCGCTCTCTCCCTCTCTCTCTCCCTCTCTTTGCTTCTCTCTCCTCTCTTTTTTCTCTCCCCCCACCCAGTCTCTATCTACATGTCTTTTTCTTCCCTCTTTCCACCGTCTCTTTCTCAGAATTGTTCACTAGCTTTCAATGACTAATCACTTCCCCCAGCCCCTACCCCCACTCTAGACAGTCACCCCCTCCCAGTGCCCTGCCAGCCTCATGAATATTTAAACATCTCCAATCTGGACCCAATTACCCACCGACTTTCCCACTGCACTGAGAGGGTGATGGGGTGGGGGCAGAGGATATTCCAGCCAATCCAGGAGATATGATGGAGCATGTTTTAGGGAAGCAGGGCTTGAGGAATGCTTGTATTTCTTTACTAACTCTTCTCCTCTTTTCCCAATATAATGAAAGCAAAGAACACCTATTCCTAAAGAGGAAATGTAGTCAGACCTATACAATATAAATGATATCTGCC
Source organism: Mirza zaza (assembly GCA_008750895.1). Classification (NCBI taxonomy): domain Eukaryota; kingdom Metazoa; phylum Chordata; class Mammalia; order Primates; family Cheirogaleidae; genus Mirza; species Mirza zaza. The sequence continues at coordinate 60,963 of VSMD01015041.1, read as the reverse complement.
ATTCAGATTTAATGCACGATTAGTAATTGTGGGGATTAAGTTCTCTCAAAAAATAAAATAATATGTAACTATCATACACTGTATATATGGTGTTCTTAGTACACATAACCTAAAACAAGTATACACATCTAAAATTAGATATGCAAAAGTATATATCATATATGCTCCAGTATTATCCTGGAAAAATCCACCTGAGTATATAGCATTTTAAATATTGTAAGTACTTGAGTTCAGAATAATAATGTTTAGGAATTAGCATTCATACCTACAATCACATAGTAGTTTTTTTCTTAATGCACATACAATACACCTATTTGAAAATTGTGGTTTCTTCTTCTTTACTAAAAATGCTAACGATATTTGAACAACACATCTGTGTAATACTGATGATGACCAGAATGATATTTTACAATTTGAACAATATGGATAAAAGTAAACTCATCTATGACAAGAAGAGATACATTATGAAACCTACTTCTTCCATTACTTCTATGGTCTTTCATAATTTGCAGAGAGGAACATGTAACTTTAAAAATGTCTATAACATAATTTTTTGTTATTTATTGCTATATAAGCTTGAATATGTCACTGAAGCTTTTTGCACCTAATTTTCTCATCTTTAAAATGAAGATAATAATGCCAATTTTGCCAACATGTTGTGAGGACCACGTAATATAATACATGCAAAGCACAACAGAGCCTCTCTCATTGTGTAGTAGCTTTACTCCAGAGGCTGAACAGTTCTGAAATTTCGGTGACATTTTCAAGTGAATATCTCAAAGAATTTTTCAAACTATTTCTTGTTGTTCATTAGTGATGACAAGCACCACTAATTAAACAGCTCATATTCTTCCTAGTTCCTCCTAAACATAAACCTAGCTAATAGGTGTCGACCAGACAGCTTATTATCATGAATATTTCAGGATCACTGAGCTCAATAGGTGCTTAACACATTTTGGGAGGGAGGTGCACATAACTCAGCCCATAACACCTGTATTGTCTGTCAGTACTTGCTGACTTCACTTACTTATTAAACATTTTCTATGTTGCAAAAATAATCCTGCCCTCAAGGAGATACACACACAAGCAAAAGGCAAAACAAATGCTATTTGAACATAACATAATTCAATGTCAAACGTGTATTTTAAGAATTCAAAATAGGAAATAAATCACTGTGGAGTAGGGTTGCCTTTTTATTTCATAATTAGGATTTGAACAAATAGAGAAGACACAATTGAGTTTTAGACAAGGGCAAGAGATCACATAAGAAATGAAAAAATTCACAAACAATTACTACATGATCAAGGAACTGTCAGTAACACAGGAGAGGAAGTTGTAAAGGGTAGTAGTAAGAGACAAGCTTGGAAAGGTAGATTAAAACAAGATTAAAAGGGACCTCAAAGACCAGGCTAAAGGGGTATCTTAGTTTCCTAAGCTTGCTGTAACAAATGTCTACTAATTTGGTGACTTAAAACAACAGAAAGTTATTTTCTCACATTTTTGGAAACTGGAAGTCCAAAATCAAAGTGTTGACAGGATTAGTTCCCTCTAGAAGCCCTAAGGGAGAATCCATTCTATACATTTCTCCTAGCTTTCATGGTCAGTCCTTGGCATTGTTTGTTTTGAAGATGTATCACTCCAATCTCTGCCTTTATCTTCACATGACCTTCCATCCTCTGTGTCTCTGTGTCATCCCCTCTTCTTACAAGGACAACCATCATTGAATTTAGGGCCCACGCCAAATATAGGATGTTCTCATCTTGAGATTTTTTTTAACTTAATTATAAATAACATTTGCAAAGACCCTTTTCCAAATAAGTTCACATTCACAGTACAAGGAATTAGTACTTGGATGTAGCTTTTTGGGGGACTACAAGGGATTAGATCTAAGGTTTGTGAATGGGGACAATTTAGAGAATACCTGTGGTGATGTTGTATAGAACGGAATGACGAGAAAGACACACTGGGGCCCAATAACAAGAATGTGGAGTTCTTCTAATACCTATATCTGGGAGGAAAGGTAGAAGAAACAGTAAACTGTCGCTTGTTAAATCTCTAGCATGTTCTAGGTACCACATATTTTGTCTCATTTATTCACAGGAAAATATCTAGGGGAAACAGAAAAATGAAAAAAACTGAAAGTCATAATGGAGATTGAACCTAAGCAGCCTGGAGAAAGAATTTAAAAAATCCAATGTCAGGAGGTCCAGAAATGGGCTTAGTTTTGTGAGGAAGGTGATGATTCAGGTTTGAAAGTTTTCATTTTATGGAAGCATTGACATGTGCCAGTGAAATACAAGATCAGATTGTAAGAAACAAGATTCAGAATTGTCTTCCTATGGGTGATTGTTGCAGCCAGTGAAGAGAATTCACTTTCTGAGCTATGGTGTGCTATAGATATCAGAGGACCAAAGAATAAACTTGGAGCAATGTCCAGAATTCATTAAAGACAGGATCAAGAAAAGGAGCAATCAAGAGGGTAGAGGCAGCAATATCCTCAAAAAGGCTTGAGAAAGTTTCCTTGCTTTATTTTCTTAAAATTGATTTATTAACTCAATTGACTTGTCATTATTTAAAAACTTGCAGAATTAAATGCACCTAGGTGTGATTTTATAAGTAGCCATAGCTAGAACTATTCATGCAATGATACAACCTCATTCCAGAGAAAGGGAACATTATATACTTTGTTATCTTAAGATACTATTTTAAAACATCCTGAGTAGAAATATCAAAATTCAAAAACCATAACTATGGCTTTTCAGAAAATGACATACCAAGACCCGAGATTTAAAGTAGGACACCACAGAGGTGCACTGACATTAAACTAACGTCCGTTCTCCCTAAAAGGAACAAAACAAAACAAACTCCAAACCAAAATCTCTACTTCCCCATGGTAGAATTAATAAAGCATTTTGTCCTCACTCTAGTGAGGGATTATCCCACACATGGATGCTTTGTGTACATCTACAAGGTGATGAAGAAATAGCAGGAAAAAACACAAAATTAGACACTTGCTCTATACAAAACAAGCTACAACAGTAATTATACTTAAGAGTGTACTGGGAAATCTTTAATCCTCCTGTGGACTTATAAACACCCTTTAACAGCATGCAGGGCTCAAATGGTCTTGATTTAGGGCATATTTATTGAGGTTTGTTAGCACCAAATCACCCCTAAACATGGATTCCTCATGTTTGCCCTGTCCCATGGCTTGGCAATGAGAAAATTTCCCTCAAGTAGGAACCTCAGAATTAGGTGTTTGACTGCTTGCTAGAAATACACAGAGATGGCACATAGAAATCCCAATCTCGAGCTAAAACTCAGCTTGACATCGTGGCTGCCAGCTTATTCCTCTTCCTGTAGTCCCAGCATGAGTGAAGTGCCCATCACTCATCATTCCACCAAGCCAGCATCACCTCTTCCTTCTCCATCACAACCACCACTGCACAACCAATTATTTATCATCATCTCCTGAATGTTCTGCCCATCTTTAGCTCTGAGATATTTTTTTTCTCAAATCTTTCTTTGCTTTCTTACTTAATTCATCTAACGCAGACCGTCAGCCTGTCTCGCCAAGATTATTGCAATAACATTCTAATTGGTTTTGCTATTTTTGTATTTACCACCATTTAGTTCTACCTTCTACATTGCACCCAGATGGATCTATATAGAATGAAAATCAAATAATATCCCTCCCCTTCTTAAAATCCCTTTTGGATCCCCATGCCATAATTGGTTTTAAATTTTCAATGTGCATAAGAATCGTCTGAGAAACTTGTTAAAAATACATTCTCTAGACCTTTTTGACAGATCATTGGACTCTGTAGACATGGCGCAGTGCTTAGAATGGGCAATGTGTATAGTCATCCTCAGAGAAGTCTGACACAAGTGATCCTTGGATCATGCTTTGAGAAAGCATGGCCTGAGAAACAAAGGCCACACCCGAACTCAGGGGACCCCTTTTACCATGCCAGCTGTGTCTTCCACCTCATCCCTTTTTATAGTTTACAATGTAATGAAGAAATAGTCCAATGAACATAGCATCTTCTTTCAATTATTAAGATCATTCTGTTCCATATAGTTACAAAAATTTACCCACTTGACATGAGTCTTAAAAACTGAGTAACCAGATAAATAGGAAATTTCTCCCTTCCCTGAACCTGCACAAGAGACTCACTCTGCCTCCTCTAATCCCATAGCACCCAGAGCATAGTATTTTATTGGCACCTACCACACTAATATTGTCTACTGTCCTCACTCAAATGTAAATTCCTTGTTTGCAGGGGCCCTCTCTTATTCATCTTTATATCCCTAACACCTGGCCTAGATGGCTGGCACATAACAGGTACTCAGTAAATATTTTCTGACTGGCCCTGGATTGCTGTCCTGGGATGTTGCTGCCAGACAGAGCCTGCCAAAGGCTTCCAGGCAGACATGGCTGCATCTGGTTCCAGGGAAAGGCTTGCCTCTATGAGATGATGTCACCATATTAATTAGGCTGATAGCATTTCAGTATGGCCTCACTGCCAGGATTCACCCTGCTTCCTGTAGGCAGACAAGATTTCTGACCAAGACCTGGATGATTTTTAGGACCTCTAAATCTCCACCCATCTTTCCTGACTTGTCTGACATCCTCCCAGAGTTCCTCCTTCCACCACATCCTGGCGGCCATCTGAATCTCTAAGCAGCCAGTATCCCAGAACAAGGAAATCTTAGTGGGGGGACCATGTGTCAGTGGCACTAGGAGGAAGACAAGATGAAAGGCTTGTAGCCCATAAGCTAAGACTCAACCTGCCACTCAGTTTCAGAGGAAGTTTATGATTGCCTGAGTGAACAAATTTAACTCAGTGGCTCACTAAGTGCATTAAGCAGCTGAAGTGAAGAATTCCATTAGATTATACCACCTCTACCACCGACATAGCATCAGAGGCTGGAATCAGAGCACTTAATTTGACTTGGTTGTTGGAGTAACCACAGAACTTTACACGTACCTTTTTTTTATTCCCCTCTCAGTATTCTAATAGTTTGTTTACTAGCCTATGCCCTGCCTGGAATGCACACTTTTGGATGGCAAGAACCATGTCTTAGTTTTTAAATTTGTTTTTGATGTTTTCAGCAGGGATATATATATAGGTTTTATGGGGCTTAAGGATTATATGATTTTGGGGGACCTTATTTAAGAAAAAGAATACAAGTTAAGTATGAAATGAATACTTATGTAGAATGAAGAAAGAAATCACAGGTTATGCATTTTTAAAAACTGATATCTATCACAAACACCACAACATTCAGAAAAATAAATATAATATTTTCTAATAACTGTATGGCACTCTTTCTTAATACGTTTTATTTTAATTTTAGCGTATTATGGGGGTACAAGTGTTAAGGTTATGTATATCGCCCATGTCTCCCCTCCCCCCTCGAGGCAGAGCTTCAAGCGTGTCCATCCCTAAGCGTTGCACATCTTACTCATTGTGGTTGTATATATCCATCCCCCCCTCCACCCTCTCACCTGCTCAACACCCAATAAATGTTATTCCTATAAGTCCACTTTTTAGCTGCACACTCTTTAATCACCTCTTTGTATGGCAATGATATTGTAAAATAATTTTTAAAGGGGAATGGAAAGATAATCTAGTTTTTTTCTAACACAGTTGATTGGATTTGTTTTTATTATTGAGAGTTGGGAGGCTTAAAACATGAGATTTCACATATATACGTATTTGCTGTGTAGGGTACTAGCAGTAATACAAAAACAAAGGAATTCTGAGAAATCCTATTTCAAACAATTGCTATAGAAAGAGAAAAATATGTGTGACATATTTATAATTGTATTATGTAGCATTATCAAATTTATTCCTGACCAAAAAAAAAAAAAATTGGTTTTGATTGGGCTTTGATAAGAACTGAATCTCCCACTTAAAATTTTACACAGGTAATGATTGAAAGAATTTTCTGAAGACTAGCTGTAGGCTGTGTACATTTTAAACCTTGTTTCTCATCTTTACCATGTGATTCAGGTGCCAGAAGGTATAGGATATGCTTATATTATAATTCAACCTCTGGCCCTGCACTTCTTTCTAGTCATGATGCCCAATGAGTTGGCACACTGCATTTCTTAAAGCCATTCCTATGCCACAATGGCTAGCAATAACTTAACTCTGCATATAAGACCCTAGGAGCAACATAAGTATATCCCATTAAAACCAATCTACATATAATACAAATGCAAACCCTTCGTCTTAGCTGGTTCCCTGAATAGCCCAGAGCCATTCAACACAACCTGACATGAGAGGAAATGTTACAGAGCAGAAAGAGACAGCAGTCCTAACGGGTTGCAATTAAAATATTTTACTATTTCAGATTTTATACAAATGCACAACCGTGTGCCACGTGGTCCATCCAAGTGAGGAGCTCTGAAACTTAGGCTGCCTTAGTTCCTTGGTTAATGTGTTTCTGGTTTCTGGGATCAAGTACAGAGCCATTGAATCTTCAGTAAACAATTATTAAAGAACAGGAGGGAGGAGAAAGGGAGAGACAGTAAAGAGAAGTAGGGAATAAGGGAAAAAGGGAGGGAAGAAGGTTGTTTGAACTAAAGTTCAAACATTGATTTTCAAGATACCCAATTGTTTCAATGTGCAGTTGTTGTTTTGTTCTAAGCAGACATGGCTATATTTCTCACCACTTCCACTCATATCCTGAATTTGTTCTCCTCTAAACTTCTTTCTGGAATGCACATGGCTTGGAGAAATGACAAAACACAGCCTTTCTGATGGGCTGTGAACATGAAGCTCCCCATTTGTGTTCTATTAAATGCTAACTGCCACCACATGGGCAATCAGGGAGGTGTCCTTCTTCAAAGACTGTATCCCTAAACCCATCAACTTTTATCTTCTCTCAGGTCTTATGATACCTCTTATACTATAATGCCTTATGATACTGTCTTCTAAAATGCACTATCTTCTACAGACTGGAGCAGTGCTTGGAGGTTTCATATACTATATAATTTACAGTTGTATAATAAAAGAAATATCAGATATATATTAATAGCTTCATATTACTTAATTTGCTTATCTCGGCATGAAGCACTTATAGATTTCACTGATTTCGACTCTCATTCCAAGAGGGAAGTTCATCCTATAATTTAATCCTTTAGGTTATTTTTCCCCTTATGCCCTCCCCCCCCCACCTCCCCACTGTGATTCTGTCAAGTCTGAAACTGAGCTTCTTTTATTTAACAACCTTGGTCCTTTTATGTCTAAAATCCATGCATACTCTTCTCCTTTAAATTAAAATTCTTCATAGTGATGGCCTTTGAAACACACCTAGATTGATTAATATGTTGTCCACAGAATTTTCATGAACAAACTTCTCCATTCTCTGTCCTGAAGCTCTGGGATAAATATTCCCAATAATCCTCATTTGATTGTCTCCTTTTCTTCTTTCTCTTCCCCAGCCTACTCAACGTGAAGATGGTGAGGATGAAGACATTTATGATGACCCACTTCCACTTAATGAATAGTAAATATATTTTCTCTTCTTTATGATTTTCTTAAGAATATTTTCTTTCGTCTAGCTTACTTTATTGTAAGAATACAGTATATAACACATATAACATACAAATATGTGCTACTCAACTCTCCATATTATCTGTGAGGCTTCTGGCTAACAGTAGTAAGCAGTGACTGATCAGGGGGTCAGCAGCCCAACCCCCACGTTATGCAAGAATCAACTGTGCTTCAATCCACACAATAGTCTCCCAATCCACACTAAATGTTGAGTGGTAGAAGGTAATATTATATTTACATTAGTTCATATTTTTAATTCATTTCTTTAGACTATACAGCTTTGGAAGGTTACAATTTTTTAAATTGGAGCTCAAAATGTCATCTTGTCTATCTTCCTACCACTAATTAGTCACTCTAAAATTTTAGTGTTTTTGTTTTTAAAGCAAGAGAGAATTTCATTAATGTTTTGTCATTCCCATTACTAATATCTAATATATTAGGAGTCTCTTTCCCTCAAGTTAGCAAATTGTCATCTTCTGGACCTCTGTCAGCATAGATATGTTTAATGGTATGAATGACAATAAGGATGTGGGCTCCCTCTTAATAAGCCTTGAAATAATTAGCTTCACAAAAATTAGTCTCTGCATGCCTTCAGTCATTTGTATTGCATGCTGCTGCACTTCAAAGTTTCCAGGTTAGACAACATCTATAAGATCATAGGCACAGATCTTCATTTGATGTTACCAAATTTAAAACATCCTGTGCTTGAAGGAAGGTTCCTTCCAAAACTTTTCATTTTAAACTTTTGACAACTGTTGGGACAGTCTTTCCTATAGAAACTGATATTTGTCTCCCTATAAGGTTCACCTGTTAGTCCTATGGCCTTAGGGCCACCAAGAATAATCTCTCTTTTACATATCACTTCAGTAAATGGCTTAATAGAATTCATGCATCCTCCCTGAGTCTTCTGCATTCTATGTACTTCCTGAGCTATCCTTCATGTAACAGGACTTTGAGTCTCTTCATTCTGGTTACTCTCCTACCTACTTTCAACACACAATAATTTATATCCCTGAAAATGTAGTATGCATAACTAATAATTATATCTGAAATGAGAATGGATTACATGGGAAAAGTGAATAAATCACTGCCATAATTTTAGATTTTAAATATCAATTAATATATCACAGAATTGCATGAACTCTGGTGTGTGTGTGTGTGTGTGTGTGTGTGTCTCACCGCCATACCAATAAATTATGAAATTATTCAGTGGAGTGCTGGCAAATGTTTAACAACTGGTTCTCAGGGGGAGGAAAAAGACATGATTTATAGCATTTTCCAATTTCCATGATATAAATACTCCCACTATGGCATATTTCAAGCCACAAATGGGGCATCACCAAATGCAGAACTAGAAAGAGATGCACAACATAACAGTATTATATAATATTTCCACCAAATAGATACAATACACAATAATATCAAGAGCATAGATAATAGTAAATTATAATAACATAATTAGGAAATGATGCATTTCAGGTATTTATTATCTTTGTCATTAGTATAGTGATTTCATTTTGAGTTTACATAATTTAATTTTTAATAATGGCTATGTTTAACAACTGGGTTTTAAAATTCCTGAAAACTTAACAATTGGTTCAAAAAAGCCCATACAACTACATCTGCAATAACACAAATTTACTCCAACTAGAATTTTGAAACATTTGTTTATAGTATCCTGAAATTGTCCAGTTCTATTATTAAATTTTATTTATTCATCTGGTAAACTATTGTATATGTATTATTGTTTATTTTTATCTTGTTAGATATAACCAACATTTCATCCTGTCAATAACTCTTTAGTTCCTAATTCTGTCATCTCAGATCTCCATCATCTTTCTCCCTTCTGGCTTTCACACATTTGATGAGCAAGCCTTATATTTCTCTACCCAAGGCATTGAATTAAAAAAACATGCCTGATAGGACAGAGCCAAGGACAGAATCCTTGGCTATGCAAATAGAATTCTCCCTCCAACAAGCCTCAAATCATTAATCAGCATTGATTCAACAAGGTATTTGTCTACTGAATTGACTTTGCATCCAGTCCAAATTTCTCCACCTAGTCAGTAAGACTCTGGTAGGTTATTTACAAAACGCGTGACAGAGAAACTCTCACTCCTTTCCTTCTCATGTCAAGGAAAAAGGTTACATTGCCCCTAGGCAAAGCTGATCACTTTCTCAGGATTCATCAACTATGCCTCCTTTCTTGTTCTCTCTTTTCAACTTGCCTCTTCTTTTCTACCTCAACCACCTAGCACATAAACATAACATAGAAGCAGTGTCTAAAAGTCTTTGTATTTTCACTCTGCTTTTGATCCTATTTGCAATATTGCATATTTCAATTTTTTCCACTTTCTTTGGGCTGACTATTCCATCTGCCCCCCTGTATTCTTAGCAGATGACTAATGCCATGACCCTGCTCCCAGTTACAAGGTGTGGATGCATTCAGGCAGGGACTCCACCCATTTGCTGCTTTGCCACCTTCAGACTTATCAGCACCTGAACCTGGCCAAGTGGAGGTGGAAGTTTCTCCTCCATATTTGGAATACCACCTTCTCATAGTATTTCCTCAGAGACCTTGTTTCTCCTACTCTATCTTGAATATCATTGTCTTGTTTCTCAACTGAATCTTTAGCCTCATCCTTTAAAGGATTATAGCCTCTGCCTTCTCTTTATAAATAAAATATTTTCCTTTGATCCTAGTTCTCTGTCGTACTGTACCCCTCAGCCCACCATCTGCACTTCTTCACTTTTTATTCAACTCTCAGTTCTCAGCAATTTGCCTTCTGTGTTCACACTCCATGGGGTTGGATTAGGTCACCAGGAAATTCCTAGTTGCCAACACACACACACACACACACACACACACACACACACACACGCACGCACGCACACACACACTTTTCTTACCTTATAAGGCTTCTCTGAGGCTTTACGACTAACCACTCCTGTTTTGTTTTTCCTTTGATTAATTTCTTTTTATCTTTGTTTCAATAATACCTTGCTCTCCTAATTTTCTTTCTTCATCTCTGTTCGCCTTCTCTTTTTTCTTGTCAGGGTTCTCTTTCTCAGTCTCCACTTGCCTGGGCATTCTCAGCAATGCCCACAGCTGCCACCACAACAGCTTTGTGTGTGACTCTAAATTCTCTATTTTCAGCCCAGACCTTGCTGGAATTCTACTTCAAATGCAGATCTCCATATGCATGATTCATTCTCCCAAAACGAACTTCTTATCTTCTCTCTGCATCCTCTCACCAAAATACGCACCTCTCCCTGCAATCCCTATTCTGGTTTATAGGGCCACCACTCACCCACTTGCCCAGGCCAGAAATATCCTGGAAACCTCCCTCTTCCTCTTCACCCACATTCAGTAAGTCACGAAACTCCCTAGATGTGAATAGATAAAATTCTTGTCAGCTTTAAGTTTTTCCTTTTTTGTTTGTTTTTTGTTTTTGAGACAGGGTCTTGCTCTATCTTTCAGGTTAGAGTGCAGTGGTGTCATCATCACAGCTTACTGCAACCTGAAACTCCTAGGTTCCAGTGATGCGCCTGCCTCAGCTTCCCAAGTAGATGGGAATACAGGTGCCCATCTACTTGACTAATTTTTTCTGTTTTTTTGTAGAGACTGGGGTCTTGCTCTTGCTCAGGCTGGTCTCCAACCCCTCTTGGCCTTGAGTGATCCATCTTGGCCTCCCAAAGTGCTAGGATTGGGCCTCTGCTCCTGGCATTCTTGTCAGATTTTTAAAATGATAGTTTGCCCATTACGTCATCTGCCTGCAGTCTCTTACTCTTTAATCTTTCCTCAACTTACAACCAGAATCATCTTTCTAAAACCAAACTTCCAGATTCTTCTCTACTTTATATCCCACATTGACTCACAGTTCACCGCAAGAAAACATCCAAGTGCCTCATCACCACATAACCTGCCTATCTACCTTGCCAGTGACATCCCTAAACATCTAATTTGCTGCATTTTCCAAAGACATCTATGCCTTAATTATCTCTATGTATTTATATACACTGACCTCAATTCACAGTATAATTTCCCCCATTGTCTAGTGATCAAATTCTCATTTTTTCAAGAAACAGCTAAAATAGACCCTCTTCTGTGAAACATGACCACACTCCTCATGCCACCATTTCTTATCTCTTATTGTTCTTTCTTGTACAAGCCCCTGTCAAGCACTTATCACATACTAGTGACAGTATTTATGTGCCTACCTATTCTGTTACTAGATGGAAACTAAGAAACTAACACATTTCTTAAAAGGAGGAATAGAATTTTATTTACTTTTGTATCTCCATTTTTAGCACATGGCCCATCGCATCCTGAGTAATTCAGTAAATCTTCACTGAACAAATGCCTTTCCCTTATTTAATATTTTATACCTCAATCAAAGAAAGAAATGTGGAAACAAGCATGATTTGTTCTTGGTAAATAAATGCTGGCTCTTTGGGATTAGTACTTTTTTATCTAGTCTCAAAACAGAATTTCAATATTCAGCTCTAGATCTGTGAACCATGTTAAGCTCATTAATTTGTTGGATAAACTTTTTTCTCCTCATTTTAATTCTTGAAAATAGAAATAAAATTTTCCCAAATCCAGCCCTCCTGACCCAGAAATGCTACTATAGATACATTTCCATTTAAATAAGACATCACTCTTGGGTAACATTTTTTTCGAGTGTATGCGTGTGTACAAAATCAGGCACAGAAGGGATAAATCAGGAAAGTTTTAGAGGTATAAGTAACTAAACCAAATTAACAATGACTTAAAAAATAAGAGATGAATTCTATTCTATAATAAGAAATGTTGTGGTAGGTAATTGTTTGCATTTGATCATCTCATGGATGGAATCATTAGGGACCCAGGCTTTTTCCTCTTGTCTACTCTGCCATCTTTAGCTGCTTCTTTTTTGTTCCTCCCTTCCCCAGAGCCCTCTCCCCCATCTTAGTGGGGTGTTGCCTCTGGTGCTAAAATGGCTGCTGTAGCTGCAGGTATTACAGATACTTTACAGGCAGGTAAGAGGGGAAGAGACAGTACTGATATCTCGCCCTTTTATAAGGAAGTAACAGTTTTCCCAGAATTCCCCCAGCAGACTTTGTTCTGTGTCACATTGGTCAGAGTTGAGTTGAATGATTATATTTAGACAGCAGGGAGACTGGGAAAGTAAGTATCTTGCCCTTTTGTAGTGTACATAGTTGAAGGTAAGCAAGGGAGACTGGGATTGGAAAACAGTTCCTGTCTGCCTGAGGGGAGGTGTCACTGTCTAATCACTGCTGTCTCTCAATTAGTATTGGTTTTTAGATTATATTACTTCATTGCTTTCTTAATTCAAAAGTTTTATTGAACTTGTCCCTGGATACTTTGGACATGGCTTCTGCTGTCTTTCCCACCTGCATAGCATCTGTTTTGAATAATTTTTCCCCTTGATACATTCCATGGCATTTTTGTAGCCAAAACTCTAATCTTTTCCACTATCTTTCTAACCTCTTTAAGTCCATTTATATTGTTTTGTCTTAAATAACTCAAAATTTAATATAATTTGTAAATTTTGCTAGTACACTGCACATTCCCTTCTAGATCATGCATATAATACTGCATAGAACCAAATCAGAATGTATAATATTGACCTTTGAGTCATCCTGATGGGAACATTTCTCACCAACTGTTTGTATGCTCATTTTACAATTTCTTCACATTTCTAAACCAAGTCTTGAGCCTTTAAAGAGATCTTTAAAGAAGATCAAAACCAAAAGGAGCTTCTGGCTTCATGCTCCAACACCTTTCATTTTATAGTTCAGATAACTGAGACCAAGAAAGTCAAAATGACTTCTTAGCGTTTGAAACAATGACAGAAACTCTAGTTTCCTGGCACCCAATTTGGTGTTTCTTCTGCTAGGTTGAGGTGTGAGTGGATTTTGCATAAGAAATGTTAGATATTAGAAATATTGGACTAGTGGAGCAAAAGTTGAGGAGATGGAACTATACAGAGTTAGTCCTAGAAAGGGCAAAGACAAAGCCCAGCTCAGGCATGGTTCAGGCAATCTTGGGCACTAGGTCCAATTTGGTAGGACAGGGCACAGCAGTGGGTGAGCCCTTGGGAGCCAGGCAGGTGGCAGTTACGGTTCTGGGACATGTGCCCATATGTTGCAGAATCCCCTCCAGAAGGCTGAGTTTGGGCAAGGCTCCAGTTCCTGGGGTGGAGAGCTGACAGGTGCCAGGTGGGGTCGAGGCTCTAGCCAGATGTACTACAGTTCAGAGAGGGACTCTGGGTATAGGGAGGGGATGCCTGTCTCAGAATGAATGGTCATGAACCCAGGAGGAAGTTAGACAGAAGTAAGATAACATGGCCAGGCCCAATATCAAGGCAGTGTTATGACACAAGCTACAAGAGCACCTAGGGCTCACCCTAGAATTTCAGTGCTTGGGTCTAAAGGGCAGCAAAGAATATTTGTAAGGCATGAAGGAAACTCAGCAGCCATAGCTAAATTTCTGGGCCTCAGATTCAGGGGTCTAAATTTATTCCAAGACTTCCCAGCCTCAGTAAGCACTGCCTGGGAATAGGAGACAGGGCTAAGCCTATACGATTGCAGCACTATTGAATGCAGTTGGGAGACCAGGGCTTCACACCCTGCAGCTGCTAGAATCCAATTTTTATACAGAGTGTTTGACCTAAAATTACATTGCGGGTGGAGGATGGATTTACAAACCTTAATTTAATAATTCCATAGGAAAAGTTTATCTTGCAGCCTTTTTTAAAAAAATCATCTCAGTTGTAGGTGGTGTTCAAGAATTCATTATCTACAATATGTTTACAAATTTATAAGTCTTAATATAGTTAGTTGTTGTCTTATGTTAATTTTAGATCTTTAGCAGCAACTTAGTTCTCTGAGATGTTTTAAAAAATAGAGACAGCATGAAAACAGCTGTAAGGACAGTATATGGCTTAAGAGAACATAACCACTGAAGATGGAGAGAATGCATGGTGGTCAGGCTTCTCCACAGTCAATGCAATTGGGTCATTAAGGTGACCAAGATCACCAGACCATGAAACACTTGGTCTAACCATTTCATCCATCTTAATGACCAAATCCAACCAGCTGCACAATGATACAATCAATTGCTCAGTAACTATCCATTATGATGGCAGAAAACGAAACAAAACAAATTGGCAGTGTTTGGGTCAGTTCAGTAAAACTAAACAGACAAGATTGCCAAGCATATGCTGGCTCCTAGTTTTTACGCCTTTTGCAGTTCAGATACATTTCCACTGTTCCAATTATTTAGAAATACTCAACTCCCCAAATTTTTATCTCCAAGCTTGCTTATTGCCATTAGTTTCTGTTTACTTTACTTTTCTTATTTTATCTTATTAGGACAGATTTTTAAAGCAATTGGTACTTTATTTTTTTTAGTCATCCTTCATTTTATATCCCTACATATTTATTATGCCTTATTAGAAAACCTATTTTATTTTGTGTTTCAGTTTTTTCTGCTACGTTTATATGAGCCTTCCTTCAGGTTGAAAGCATTAACTGAAGCAAAACACCGGTAAAAATTATATTTTATATATACACAAAGACAGAATAATGCATCAGGCTTTTTTACATTTACCTAAATGTACTTAGCTTAGATCTATACCTGCCTATGTATTTTTGGATTAGCTATAATCCACATTCAAATACTTAGACTGTCTATTTTAGCTATGTCATGCTCATCTCTGGTAAATGGATTGACTGTTTTCCCTTCTTGAATTCTACTTAACTGTATACCCAGCTTTAATATTTCCTATTTTTTTATAGTGGTCAGATTTCACTGTTTTATCATTGCTGTGTACTACAAACGCTGGTTCTAGGCTGGTTCTACACAACACTTCATCAGCCAGAAGTTAAATATTTCATAAACAAATAGTTGTTTTTTTGTGTGAATTTAAGGGGAAAAAACTGATTTCTGTATGTAATGATCATAATTGACTAAATGCTTGGTACATGTAGGCACAGAAAATAATTTTTTAAAACTTTTTCTGAAAAGACATTTGACTGAAGAGAATGTTTTATATTAAAATATAGCCTTTTTTTAAAAAAAGGAAAAGAATCAGAATTATCTGTTTTCTGCTAAGTACATTTCTAATGACCTGATAATTTTTGAGCATTGAACCATCTGTGTATGTATTTATGTGCATGTGCATGAGTGCATGCATGTGGGTGCATGTTGTTTTTTCTTGGCACTTATAGTTAAGATGATAGTAGTAGGGGACACATTGCAATAACTGGAGCATAGATACAATATGCAATTGCTTCATATTATGCTACAGGAATTGATGGTAGTTGAGGTCAGATGAGGTCATGGCCAACCAATCGGATCAGGGAACTGATTATAAGGATTAATGATGGACAGGTGAGAGCGTGCTAGGGGTCAGGGTAGGCAGCTGCTGTTGAGGGTGCTTGAAGTCAGAGAGACAAAGTTCCAGGCAAAGCAGTCACATGGGTGGAGTGGCTCAGGATATCTAAGAGAGCACTTAGTACAGAATCTATCTGTTTTCTGGACATCTCCCTGGAAGTAGCTTTAACAAACTTGACAGTCCTGAGAGACCTTTCATTCTCAAAGTCTCAGACTTCCAGTTATCTCTTCTAGATAGCAAAACTCCCTGTTAGCTTAGTTGACACAAACCTTTGTCCCATGTATAGATTTTTTTATTATCCTTTACTCTACATTAAGCTAAAGAATCATCCCCATAGTCTAAAGGGTTGTCAGTTTCCACATCAGACAGAAAGGCCATCTTTTCTGCCCTAGAGTGGGCTATTCAGAGGTGTCAAAGACTCTAGAAGGTTTGATAAGATGAGGAAAGGGAGGATCTTACTTTTCATAAATAGATGATCCATCTTTCAAGGAATCCATATCTCAATGGTAGATTCACCCAGGTTAAGGGCCTTTACACTCTCCTCTATACAAAATATTTTCTGTCTACCTGGCAAAAAAACCTGAACTTTATGGAGAATTTGTGATAAAAATGTCAGACAGGGCAGAAGATATAACTTTTATCAATAAATACTCAAGAATTATCTGCAGAGTTTAAAGTTAGCTACCATTGCTTCCTCTTGCAAGTATAAGAGTTGAAGATTTTATAAAGTTCATAGTCATCTCATTAACTGATGGAGAAAATATAGACTTTGTGTATATGATGTTGCTATGTTAGAGGAAGAAAAAGGAATGGAGAATGTGGTATAATGAGAAATATAGTTGGCCTTTGCTCCCTGCTCCTGGCACAAAGTGCCTAAAACTCCTGGAATTTCTTGAGTAATAGGAGTACCTTTGATATTGATAAGGAGATGTTTTGATCACACCTGAGGTTTATTTTAATGAGATAGGTGACTTAGGTTGGGTCTCCTAGATAGCCTCAAGATGAGGGCTGGCCACCAGAGAGACCAAACATGTACTTAGAGGATGGGAACTCTTTGCCCCACCTCCTGACCTCTGAGAAGGGAAGGGGGAGTTGAATGTAGGGTTACAGAAACTCTTGAACAAGGACATTTGGAAAACTTCCAGGTTGGTTAACACATTCCCTTGCTCAAAGCATGGCACATTCAAAGAAGCCACTGAAGCTCCATGCTCTCACCCTCTATCCCTTGCTGCATGCATCTCTTCCACTCTGTCATTACTAACTTGTATCCTTCCTAATAAAATGTTGAGTACAAGAAAAGTGGTTTCTTGAATTTTGTGAGCCATCTTAGCAAATTTTGGAACAGTAGGAAGGGGTTGTGGGACTCTCCAATTTATAGCTGACCAATTAGAGTATGGGTAGCCCCCAAGACTTGAGATTGGTATCTGAAGTAGGAGAAGTCTGTGGGTCTGAGCCCTTAACCTGTGGGGTCTGGGCTAACTCTAGATAGTGAGTGTCAGAAGTGAGTTGATTGTTGGACACCAAGTTGGTGTCAGAGAATTGGAGAATTGGTTGTGTCTGAGAAGACACCCCAGAGGGGAAGATGAGTTTACAAGTCATTGCAGAATTCAGTTAGTCAAATTGTAAGTTAAGAAAAAAAAGAGAGAAAGTAAAACAGGCAGAGGATTCTTGGTTTGTTTGTACCATAGATCTTTCCATAGTAAAACATGAAAAATCTTCAATCTACCCTTCAATTTACCATTCTATAAAGAACGTGCAATTTAGGAGCAATTTATAATATATTAATTTAAGCAGCCTAATATAATTTTGCCAGTAATTAAGTTTAATTTCTGTTTCTAACTCCCAATAAGTCAAAATATCAGAAGAATGCATTTACTCCGTATCATTTACAAAGTGATAAAAATGAGGGCTGCTTGATCAAGACTAAGTGATAGCTAAGAAAAAAAGAGAGGGCAACTCCCATGCTGTAGCCCTACTCTTCACTCTCTAATCTGCCAACATTTTGAAGACAAAACTGGATACCTTGGAAAAGGCAAGAATGCTATCTATGTTAGTTATGATTTATTTTTGCTGTAACAGAAACTTCAAAAATAGTGGCATAAATGAGAGAAGGAACTCGTTTTTTCTCACAAAGAAACAGGGCTATAGTAATTAAAACAACTTGGTACTGGCACAAGAACAGGGACATTGGCCAGTAGAACAGAACCGAGAACCCAGATATAAAACCATCCTCATATAGTCAACTAATCTTTGACAAAGCAGACAAAAACATACACTGGGGAAAAGAATCCTTATTCAATAAACGATGTTAGGAAAACTGGATAGCCATATGTAGAAGACTGAAACAGGACCCACACCTTTCACCTCTCACAAAAATCAACTCATGTTGGGTAACAGACTTGAACCTTAGATGTGAAACTATTAGAATTCTAGAGGAAAACATTGGAAATACTCTTCTAGACATTGGCCTAGGCAAAGAATTTATAAAGAAGACCCCAAGGGCAATCACAGCAGCAACAAAAATAAATAAATGGGACCTCATCAAATTAAAAATCTTCTGCACAGCCATAGAAACCGTCAAGAGAGCAAACAGACAACCCACAGAATGGGAGAAGATTTTCGCAAGCTACAAATCCAGTAAAGGGCTGATAACTAGAATTTATTTAGAACTCAGGAAAATCAGCAAGGAAAAATCAAACAACCCTATCAAAAAATGGGCAAAGGACATGAACAGCAATTTTTCAAAAGAAGACAGAATAATGGCCAACAAACACATGAAAAAATGCTCAACATCTCTAATCATCAGGGAAATGCAAATCAAAATTGCAATGAGATATCACTTATCACCAGTAAGAATGGCCTTTATCAAAAAGTCCCCAAACAATAAATTTTGGTGTGGATGTGGAGAGATAGGAACACTCCTACACTGCTGGTGGGACTGCAAACTGGTTCAGCCTCTGTGGAAAGCAATATGGAGATACCTTAAAGCGATACAAGTAAATCTACCATTTGATCCAGCAATTCCACTACTGGGCATCTACTCAAATGATCAAAAGTCACTTTACAAAAAAGACACCTGCACTTGAATATTTATAGCAGCACAATTAACAATTGCAAAGTTGTGGAAACAACCCAAATATCCATCAGTTCATGAGTGGATTAATAAAATATGGTATATGTATACCATGGAGTACTATTCAGCTTTAAGAAACAATGGTGAACTAGCACCTCTTGTATTTTCCTGGATAGAGCTGGAACCCATTCTACTAGGTGAAGTATCTCAATAATGGAAAAACAAGCACCACATGTACTCACCAGCAAATTGGTATTAATGGATCAACACCTAAGTGGACATATAGGAATAACATTTATCAGGTGTCAGGTAGGTGGGAGGGGAGGAGGGATGGGTATATACAAACATAATGAGTGAGATGTGCAACCTTTGGGGGATGGTCATGCTTGAAGCTCTGACTCGAGGGGGGAGAGAGGCATGGGCAATATACGTAACCTTAACATTTGTACCCCCATAATATGCTGAAATAAAAAAATAATAAAGGAGGTTTCCAAAATGAAAAAAGAAAAAATATGAAAGTAGATAATCTAAGGCTGAGGAGGCCATTCAAAGGTTCTAGGTTCATTCTACCTTCCTGCTTCACCATCCCTAGCACAGGGCTTCCATCTTTGTGGCTCCAAGATGACAGTTATGCAAATCATACCCATGTTCTAGACAGGAGAATAAGTGAAATGACAAAAGTAAAGAGCAAAAGGAAGCAAAAAGCCAGTGTTGTTCCCCTTTTAGAAGGCTTTCCAGAAAGAACTTTCTGGTGATTTCTGCTTACATCTGTGGCCAGAACTGAGCCACCTGACCACTCTTAGCTAGAGGTAGTCTTGGGTCATTAGTATTTTATTTGAGTAAATTTTACTCTTAAAATAAAACTCCATAATTCTGAGTCACAGACTAAGGGTAAATGGATGTTGTTCTAAGAGAGAGCACAGATGGTTTCACTAACTGTAGTATAGACAGTGGCCATCTAAAAACCAAAAATATGAAGGCACAGCTATTAACAGAAAATTCCCAGGTTCAAACACTACATTTGACTATTCTATCCCCACACAGGAGATTTATTCCTCTTCCTCTCTTTTCTCTTCCCTCTTTCCATTCATCAAATCTCCTGCCTGCATCTCATCTCCCTCTCTAAGTATATATTCTCTCTTCTCTCCTAACTTCTCTTCTTCCATTCTCCTCTCTTATTGTAACACATACTCACCTTCAATAAAAATTACACTTCCCTCTAGTCATTTATTTCATTTATCTATTGCATCATAACAAACCAATGCTGAAGTTAGTGGCTTAAAACAGAAGTCAGCAAAGTTTTTCTATAAAAGCTGTATAGGAAACATTTTCAGCTTTATGGGCCATATGGTCTCCACCACTGAAGTGCAAAAGCAGCCATAGATAATATGTAAACAAATGAGCATGACAATGTTTCAATAAAACTTTATTTGAAAATAAGTGGCAGGGAAGATTTGGCCCACAGGCTGCTGTTTGCAATCCCTGACTCAAAACAACAAATTTATCATTTCTCACAAATCTGTGAGTTGATTGACTCACCAGGGTGGTTTTTCTGTTCCACATGGTAAAACTGAGGTTGTACATGTGGCTACATTTAGCTACTTTCAGTACAACTGGGGATGGAACCTCCCCAGTGGCTTCTTATACTCCAGTGTCTCTCTCCACATAGCTTCTGACTATTCAGTAGTCTGATCTGAGCTCTTCCATCTTGTGGAATACAACTTCCAAGAGGGAGTATGCCAGAGGTCAAGCCCCAGAGTACAAGTGCTTATCAAGCCTCTTCTGGTATCATTTTGCTAAAATCTCATTGGCCAATAGAAGCTGCATGGCCAATCTCAGAGCCAATATGGGGGGCGGGGGCACACAGGAATGTGAATGCTGGGATGCATGGATCACTGGGGCCATCAATGTAACAGACCACAGCTGTCTGCCTCCAGGCCCTCAGTGACTCATGCCTTTTCTGTGCTCAGAATATACTCACTTCCTTTCTAGGACCCACAACGTATCTTCTTATTCAGCATCAGGTTCAGGCCGATTGTGGTTCCTGAATCCATTGCTCTCCTCAACTCTTTGATCTTCTTTGCTCTCCGCTACGCTTTGTGAGATGGCTTTACTTTCCATAAAGAACAGCTCAGGCTTATAGCTGAGTAGTACTCCCAGACTGTTTCCTGCCAATAGTAAGTTGGTGGCTCAGAGACATCTTTTCATTTTGACCTTCCCCTTTATATTCAAGTGATACAACTCCCTTAAAAATGCTATGGGCTTTCTATATACCAAATTTAAAATCCGTTCCATTAAACAAAAGCACCCCCCTCCACCCACACACACATCTCTTACAGAGGTCTCTCCCTAGTTTGGGCTGAGAATCTATGTATTACTGTAAAATGTCCTTAAGATTCTCAGAATAGCTTTTGTCTAGCTGAGAGGCAATAAATCTTTACTTTAAATCTTTCAGAGGCCTATAAAATGGATTAAACAACCACAATCTGGATTTGATATTTATCCTTAGGTCTCTTTTTACTGACAGCATCCAGAAGTTGATCTGTATCCCTGAGGATATTTCTTGCTCTACAGCGTTTTATCAGCTACAGAGACTAGGAATCAGGAGTTATATTGTCTAACCTAGAAATTCCTGAGTTGGAGATATTTTCTCTAAATTTTGCTTGAAAACTGCACTATACTCTCTATCTTCCCTCTATTTCTCTTGTAATATCACAGGTGACTTAAAATGGCAGTTGGCATATTCAATATTATGTTTTGAAAATCTCTTTAGCTAAATTCTAAGTTTAGCAGTTATATTTCCTATCTTCTAAGTTACCAAGACGGCAATCTCTTTCATTTTTCTACTAATATATAACACAGGTCCCTTTTTCTCCAGCCTTCAATAGAAATTTTACTGTTCTTCTAGCCTCTACTCATAGTCTTCTCACTTTTCAGGCCTCTACCGTCTCCAGTCCAAAATCCTGCATTAATCATGATTTTATATTCTGTATGTTATGATGCTTTGACATCTTGCGGGCCTTACTGACCCAGGAGAAACTTCCCCTTCTAGAGCTAGCCAATTCCTAGAGAGAGCAAGAAATTTTCCTGGGAACATGGTTTTCATGTGTGAACCAAAGTTCATAGTCTGCTCAGGCCGATATAACAAGGCACCATAGACCAAGTGGCTTAAACAATACACGTTTATGTGTCAAACATCTGGTGACTAGGGAGTCCAAGATCATGGTTCCACAGTGGTTGGGTTCTTGGTGAGGGCTTTCTTCCTGGCTTGCAGATGGCTGCCTTCTCACATGTCCTCATGTGGTAGAGATGGGGAGAGCTCTGGCTCCTCTATTATAACTACACTAATCCCATCAAGCATGGCCCACCCACTGATACCATCTAAGTCAAATCACCTCCCAAAGGCCCAAACTCCAAACGCCATCAAGTCCATAACACCAATCAATCTAGAACCCACCTGCCAACTACCTCCCTCGTGGAGCACTCACCTGTCACCCACTGCCCTAATCATCCCAGGAACACGTGTCAGACAACTCAGGTCGGCCCCTGAAATTATTCAAACCAGCCAATCCTAAACGCGCTTATTCGGGTTAGCCCACCTCACTCATTCTCTCCCGTGAAAACCCCAGTGCAGGCTGTGCTCATGCCTCCCTCACACTTTCACTTCTTGACAGGCCCCGGTGCTTCCCCATGCGGCCCTGCAGAGCCATGCTCTTGAGAACTGTGAGTAACAAACTATCTTTTTGATGACAACTGGCTCCTGATCTGTTGGCTTTTACCCATACCTGAATAAAAACAAAATCCCATATATTTTAAAACAATCAATGACATATACTTTAGGTTTTTGTTATAGTAGCATGCTACTTCTAGGTACCAATGACTATGTTAATTATTTGTTGCCACATAATAGTTACCCCAAACCCAATGGCTTAAAACATCAAGGATGTGTTGTTTCTCACAATTTTGTGAGTTGACTGGCTCAGCTGAGCATTCTTCTGTTCCATGTGGTAGAATTGAGGTGACTCAAGTGGGTGCACTCAGCTGGGAGCTCAGCTGGTGCTGGAATGTCCAAGATGGTCCTTCAGGGCCTCTTTCTACTTGTCTTCTCATTATTCAGTTGTCAAAATCAAGCTTCATTATAACGTGGCAGCTGTCTTTCAAAACTGAATGTTCCAAAAGACAAGCCCAATGTGCAAATATCAAGCCACTGCTTGAGTCACACTTGCTAATATCTCATTGGCCAAGCCATTGGGGGGCTCATACTCTATGTGAGTAGGGACTGTTGAAGGGCTAAATAATATCATAGGTGTGGGTCCCTGGGTATCACCAGTGCTGCTACAGTCTAACACATCATCATGCACAATGCAATTCCAAGTTTCATTTTACTTTGAGAGATAGCCCATGAAGTATAGCAGAAAAAGTATACATGTAGTGACTTAGTGGAGGCGGAAGACCTGTGAAACAAGGATGTAGACAAAACGACCCCAGTATGCCTGATTTTTTACTACTCATCTGGTCATTCTGGCATTCTAGAGGCAAAATTTACATTTGCCTAGAACTTAATTTATGATTAAATGGCACTGCACTTTTATTTAACTGATATCCCCAATCACTACTAAACAGGCCTACTGTGGATAACTCTGTTTGGGACTACAAGATTTTTCTTCTACTTTAAATTTTGGTTTTCATTATTGTCATTGTTCCTGTTCTTTTTTTTTTTCTACATAGATTCCTCTGGTTACATTGACATTCTGAGAAGGGAGAGTCCTCAGCAATTATCCACATGGAAACATGTACTACTTATGGCAGTCTGCTCTTGCTTGTTTCCTGTCTTGCTAATTTTGTGAAATTGGTTATTTGTGAATAGTTACTTGATTACAGAAATAACCTGCCTAGAAATGGTGGCAAAGACATAGACAATTAAGGTCATCTACATGAGTCAGAATCATTGAGATGAAAAAAGAAATTTACAGGCTACCATCTGACTATCAAACATCTAGATATTTGGGAATATCTTTGCGGTTTTAAATCACATAGAGAAAGTGAAACTGAGGCTGTTTTACTGACAGTTTTTGAAAAACAGTAGGAGCCTCTGTCCATCAGACCACTTGCTCCGATACAGTCCTGAGCCAGGCCTCTCCCAGATATAATCACTACTACACTCTGCACATTAACCTCTGCTTACACCTTCTATTTACGATGCATTGTTGCTTCTATGTCCCAGATTCATTTACATAATCTCTGTCTGGAGTCCTCTTCAAGTTTTTCAAAGTAGGATCCACCTATCACATACATGAAAATCACTTAAAGTGCCATTTTAAAACATAGATATCTGAGCCCTATCTCAGATTCACTACATCAGCATGTCTCAGGTTTGAATCCAGAAATCTGCATTTTTAAAAGGCATCCATATTTGCTTTCATAAACTCTGAAGCTTAAGAACCACTGTTCTACAGAGAAAGACAAAAATGGGGCATGAGACCCAACCTGAGTGAAGTAATTCCTACGTTTGGCCTCTGAGAAGAGGGGCAAATTATGGTTTTAGCAAAATTCAGAACTGAGGTATATCTTCAGGGGCCTTCTCATCCCCCTCTCACCTCTGCCTTCTCTCATCCTTTAATAGTTCAATGTTAATATTCATTGGTCCAGCCCAAGGTACTAGGCCTTGAGCTACAAAAAATCCTGTAGGATAAGTAACAGTATCTATCTCCATTTTGTGAGTGAGGATATTGAAGTTGACCGATGTTCTAGAATTTGTCCAAGACCAAGAGCTAAGGAAAGGTAGGGCTGGAATTTGAATTTACATCTGCCCTCTAGCCACCTGCTCGAGAAAATAATTCACACCTACGCAGCAGGGGTGTTAGGTTTTCAGATACTTGAATATCCCTTCATCTGCTCTCTGGCCATCCATGCCCTGTTTTCCAGAACTCTCAATGCTGGCACCCTTTGAAGCACCTCTCTCTTTCCTATGTAAGCTATTCTTCATTTTCCTTTGTCTGGTTATTTCTCCCAATTCTTTGTACCAAAAAATTAGAGGCTGATGGCCAGTATCCTTCCCATTTCAGCCCTCTCTGGAATGTTTATTATTAGGCAAAATGCAGACTCTTTTTAAACAACTAGCTAAGTAACTTCCAGGAAAAAAAAATGAGTATAGGAGGTCTTAACCACAGCAGCCTTTCTTTTCACAAATGGCTCCACAGCATAAGCCCGGGTCTATGTTTCAGTCACTATTTTGGCTACAGCACCTAGAAGAGTACCCGGTGTGCCAGGACTCACTAAATAAATATTAATGAATAAGTGAATGAGCAAACCCCATTTTACATTTATGGCTCTTTCGTCAGAAACTCAGAAGGTGGGATAGCTAAGATTTGGATTAAAAGTTTGGGAAGGGAAAGCTGATGTCTTAAATAGGGCAACCCTGTCCTGTGCTTTGGCCTTAGTAAGCAATAAGCTGTGGCTGTAAACCAACATGTGGCCAAGGAATGGGAATTTCAATTGTTTTGCTAGGAATATTTGGCCAAATGCTGATAGGTGTCTGTAGATATTAAAGCTGAGCTACATGCTTTTTGATACATTTATATATTCATTCTTTCCCTCATAAAACAAATGTTTATTGAGCACCTACTATGTACCAGGCACAGTTCTAGGCACTGAGAATGCAGTAGTAGAAAAAAATGACCATAAGTCCCAGCCCTCATAGAGTTTATTATACTCTATTTGGGGAGTGTGGGTGGGGCAAAAATTGATGAAGAAACAGAGACCACGACTAGGTCTTGTTAACAGAAAAGAATTACAGGTAGGCACAAACACTCAGACTGACATCAGAGGTGTATGTATTGCAGGAGGGAGGAGAGACTACCTGGATGTGATGCACAAGAGAGTTGCATAGTGTCTGCACAGGGCTATAGCCCTAGACAGTGCTTGGCTCTTAGAAATGGGCCCGGGCGGGTGGGTGGGTGGGGGATGATGCCCGGAAGGATGTTGCCATGGTGATACTCCCTAGTTTCACCCCCTCCATCCCTCTTTTCTTTTGCAGCCTGAATTCCTACACTGATAATGTGAGAGTAGAAAGGCTGTTTCCTGTTCACTGTGAAGCTTTTAGTATAGGTTTTCTGCTGCTTTGGATGCTTCAGAAACCCTGAGCTTATGCATCGGTCTGCCATGGAATGGGTAACATGTGCAGACAGAGAGGTTGGGCTGGCCTGCCTACTCTGGGCTTGTGGACATAATGAGGTGACATTGCCAGGGAAGACCATGTATTTTACTTTGCTCACTCTCCTGGGCCTAGCCTTGCCTCACCTGGGCCTTAGTGACACAGGAAAGCTTTTGTTCTTCAAAGCCTAGGAATATTCTTCTTTTTGAGATCCAAATGTACTTATTTGGGCAGTCTCAAACAGAATCAGACTGGTCTCTCCTTCCTCCTTTAATGTATGTGCATCTGATATTAGTCTAAATGTTTTTTTTTATTCATCCATTCTGCGACAAGGACTGGGATTCATGGACCCTGAAATATTGTTTTCTCTTCTTCCAGAAAACATCTTTATCTCTTGCTTGAAGGACTGGTACATTTTTACCAGTGACTCACTCTCTATTTCCTCTTTAAATGTAAATAGTTAAGGGAGAGTTAAATTACTAAATTCCTAACACATGCATGTAAATTAATTTCTTAGGCAGGTGACAAGAGAACTGAGAATAAGAAAATTGCTAGGGTAGGTAAAAGGTGGATGGTGTATATCTGTGCCAAAAAGTGGGGGACTGGGAGCAAAAGATTTTAAAAAGAAGAAAAATAAGCATGTATTCACTTACAGAGACTTGCACACACACACACATCCTGAGATCACCAAATCCAAGCTTCTCCTTTGCTGTGCTTGCTTGGGACATACCCAAGGTGTGGAAGTTCAACAGTAAGCTCTAGGGACAAGCACTCAAGCTCTGGAGTTGGACAAAATGGGTTCTGATCCTATTTCATTTCTGTCTGTACCACAGGCTGGAAGTTACTGAATCTCAGCCTTACTTTCCTTATCTGCAAAAAAAGGGATAACAACACTTATTTCTTAGGAGTTCTGCAAGGATTAAATAAGATGATATATATTGAGTGGCAAAGTGCCTAACACATAAATCAAACGAAAGGGCAATGAACCTCAGGATATATTTGAAAGGCCTCTCAGCTTGTAGGAGAGAAGTCAGAGGACCCCAAGTTCCTTCCGTCACCTCTGTTGGGTTACTTCTCTGGAAGGCATTAGAAAGAGGAGGCAGGGTAGACTAGGTTGATGTCCCTTTGCCAGAATCTGCAGAGATTTCTCTTCCAAACTGGGCAGCCCTAAGGCATTTACCTCATTGAGGTGGATTCATCTCTAGCTACCACTTCTCCAGCCAGCACACAATTAGCATGATTGCTAGTTCCTGTTGAGGTCCTGCTGTGGAGGAGAGGTTAGGGTGAGGATGGTGGAGCACTGTGCACAGACACGGTTTCTCGGTTTCTCGTGCCAGCCAGGCTCCCTCATAGCTGGGAAATACACTCCAGCAACAAATCTAATGCCCCTCCCCCACAGCGGGCCTTCATCTGTTCTCCCCTTCTTCCAGCTTCCCCACACTATACAGGCACATTCACATTTCCTCTGGGGTTCTACTTCTAAATGTCATTTTACCTTTTGCTCTCAGCCTCAGGCTTTTGCCAGAGAACATTGGAGAGTGAGAACAGCATTTAGATTCACCTTTACAAGCAGAAGTCAAGATCTCCAAGAATCAGCAGGCTGGTTACCCAGCTTGGGCCTAAATTTGTCCTCAAATGGCCTGGTTCATGGACTTGGGGCAATTAAGAGAATGCAGGGCAGCCCTACTGGGCTTCTGAGCAGGAAGAGAGCAGTTGAAACAGTCATTCCTCAGCTCGCTACCAGGGTAGCTAATGGATTAATCAGTGCCTTTGTAGCAAGCCCTGAATATTAGTTCAAAATTAGCTTGGTTAAATACCCAGGGCTGGAGTGTGCGTGCTTATGCATATGCAAGGCAAGCTTCAATGAGTTTCCTTTAAGGCTTACCTCTCTGCACTTCCTCCCAACCCAAACAGTGCCATGTGCTTGGTTTTAACCCCATGTTGACCTCCAAGTCTAAACCTGGTTGTCCTTAGGAGAATGAGCAGGGTTGTTCCTGCCCAGCTGTGGACAATGGTCACTCATCCATTTGGAATCTCCCGTGACAATTGAGAGCTGATAAGAAGAATGATTATATGGGGACTGCAGAATCAGGTTGCTCAAGCCTGAAATCTCTCTGGGGCACTTAGTCTTATACAAATGATCACTGTAAACCTCAATATCTTCCTCAATAAAATGTTGATAGCAGTTACTACCTTGGAGGGTTGCAGAAGGGTTAACTGAGCTAATGAATATAGAAAGTGCCAGCACAATGCCTGGCACATAATAAGTACTTAATAAATGTCAGATGCTAGTATTAATCTTCTACGTTTTTATAGCACTTAATTATTTTCAAAGTACTTTCACAAAGTCTCACATGACTCTCCTAACCAACCTATCAGGCATAAGATGCAAAGTATGTAGTGTTATCCTCGTTTTTACAATTAGAAAATTGAGTTAGTAAAGGATTAAGTGTCATAGCCGTAATTAATGAGAATCCATACTGGCAGCTTGTCCCACACCCATTCCACCATGCCACAGCTGCTTTCAGAGGCCAGACTAGGAGAAATTTGCTATCCACATGAGAAAAAGCAAGAGACCTGGATTATAACATGTGCTTCTCATCAAATAACGCCTCTCTGAGTCTGGCTTTCCCACTGGTGGTATTAGAGGGCTCTGTCCAGGGCTAATAATCTCTTGTTTTCAACTCTCCCTTAATAATGGAGCTGAGTCCAGCAATGTGCAGCAAGGAGAGATGACCCACTGCTCTCTGGTCTTGCCCCTCTACCACTCTTATGACCCTTACAATATATTGCCTGTATTGTGGCTACTTCTGTGAATGTATTATCTTCCCAAGTGCAGCTGAGTTCCAGGAAGCAGAAGAACGATTTTATTTGTGTTTCCGCTAGAGCAGCTAGCGCAATACTTTCTCCATAGTCAGTACTCAATAACTACTTGTGGACTGATGATTTTGTAATTTTGGGTTCTCTAATTCAGGTCTAACTAATGCCTGTGTTAAGGTCAGCCTCATTATCCTATCAAGTATTTTGGCATTCCTATGAGTCTGTACATTCCAGTTTCAAAACTACAGCTTTAAATGGTTTTACCAAGAGGGTAGAAGGGGGACAAATTTCTATAACCTCACATATTGTTTTTAAAAATTAGCTGCTTCACAAGCTCCAGAGGCACCCACCATAATCATTGGTTAGTGAGAAGAGCCGAAAGAAAAGTTTTCCTATATATACCAGTATTAGCTTTTCAAGGTCTTGGTTAAAAATGAATGTGATCCTGAGACATATACTAGACAGATCAAGGAGGACCCTCAATCAAGGGGTAGCTGACAGTGATCTGTTACATATAAGGGAAGGGAATGCAAAGAGGAGACATACCGCCACCTTCCATCAGGGCTCTCCTGACTGCATGATACCCAAGTAGCCTCACATGAACATAGATTCATAATAAATGAACTGAAACTGACAGTCCAATGAAATCTACCTGCCATCTCTGATCTAAGGAGCACCTTTACAGGGAAGGCAATTATACCAATGGTATTTTTCTCCTGTTATGAGGATTTGAATTCCAAAGAAAACCATTTTGCATTTTCACACAAATCAGGTAACTTTGTCTTAGTTAATGATGGTGTCATTATACGGCTCCAGGAACTATGATCACGCACGAGTAATTGAAAGCCTAGATAATTGTATGTGCCATAGTCAATTTTTTTTAAAAATTGAACTTTATCATGAAAGCAGAGCTGAACAGTCAACTAATTAGGAAACGGTATACAAAAATGATAGATTACTTGGAGGAATATAACAGCTATATATTAAAAAAATATAAATACACAATATAATAAGATACCAATATATAACTCTTAACTGTTATCAATGCATATTTAATTTAATTCTGGTTCTAGCCCAGGAGAACTGTAAAACAATTCATCTACAACATTTTTTTATAAGTAAAAACATTCCAGGATTAACATTAATAGTTTCTGGGTTTTGTATATTGGCTTGAAATCAAAGGCCGTAACAAGGAACTGTACTCCATTTTGCTTCTACTTTCTCTTTAAGTTCTTTAAATTTCAAAATGGTGATTTTTCTTTCTTTTTTTTTTTTTGATAGAGTCTCACTCTGTTGCCTGGACTAGAGTGCTGTGGCATCAGCCTAGCTCACAGCAACCTCAAACTCCTGGGTTCAAACAACCCTCCTGCCTCAGCCTCCCAAATAGTTGGGACTCCAGGCATGCACCACCATGCCTGGCTAATTTTTTCTCTATATATTTTTAGTTGTTTCTATATATTTATTTAGTTGTCTATATGTATTTATTTTAGTTGTCTATATATATTTTAGTTGTCTATATATATTTTTAGTTGTTTAGCTAATTTATTTCTATTGTTTTTGGTAGAGACAGGGTCTCACTTTTGCTCAGGCTGGTCTCAAACTCCTGAGCTCAACAGATCCTCCTGCCTCAGCCTCCCAGAGTGCTAGGATTACAGGTGTGAGCCACCGTGCCCAGTCATGATTTTTTTTTTTGGTTCCTAATTCCAAAAGCATGTAATCATAGTCATACAGCATGACTGAAAAGTTCTATGTAAAATCCTTTTTCCAAATAATTTCCACCCAACAACTTTCCTTTATATAAAACGATCTTTTGAAAGCTAGGGCTGAACATCAACTTGCAAATTAAGTTTATTTACTTATTACTTCTTTACTACAAATTTCCAAAGTGGCCTCTATCAAAGACCCATTGACAAAAATGCTTCAAAAGTTACTTTAAAAAACACATTCATTCATTCTAATGATTATTTTCTTGGTTGTGCAGAAGCTTTTTAATTTGATCAGATCCCATTAATCTATTTTTGTTGTTGCTATGATTGCTTTTGGAGTCTTCTTCATAAATTCTTTCCCTATGAGTTTTTCCAACATTTTCTTCCAGAATACTTATGGTTTTATGCCTTAGGTTTAAGTCTGTTACTCATCATGAATAGACATCCTATAGAATGGGAGAAAATATTTGCATGCTATACATCAGATAAAGGGCTGATAGAATCTATAAAGAACTCAACCAAATCAGCAAGAAAAAAATCAAACAGCCCTATTAAAAAGTGAGCAAAAGACATGAACAGAAACTTTTCAAAAGAAGATAGACTAATGGCCAAAACACATGTGAAAAAATGCCCAACATCTCTAATCATCAGGGAAATGCAAAGCAAAACCACAATGAGATATCTCTTATCTCCTGTGAGAATGGCCTTTATCAAAAAGTTCCAAAACAATAAATGTTAGTGTGGATGTGGAGATAGGAACACTAATACACTGCTGGTGGGACTGCAAACTAGTACAACCTATTTGGAAAGTAATATGGAGATATGTCAAAGAGCTAAAAGTTGAACTACCATTTGATCCAGCAATCCCATTACTGGGCATCTACCCCAAAGAGAAAAAGACATTCTGTAAAAAAGACAGCTGTACTTGAATGTTTATAGCAGCACAATTCACAATTGCAAAGATGTGGAAACAACTCAAGTGCCCATCAATACAAGAGTAGATTAATAAAATATAGTATATGTATACCATGGAGTAGTACTCAGCCATAGAAAATGGTGAACTAATACCTCTTTTATTAACCTGATGGAACTGGAAACGATTCTGCTAAGTGAAGTATCACAAGAATGGAAAAACGAACACCACATGTACTCACCATTAAATTGGAACTAATTGAGCAACACTTAAATGTGCACATATGGAAATAGCATTCATTGGAAATCAAGCAGGTGGGAGGAGGGAGGAATGGATGGGTACAGTGCCCACTAACAGGTACACACTAACAGGTATAATACACACTATCGGGGTGATTGGGACACTTATAACTTTGACCCAAATGGTACAAAAGCAATTTATGTAACCAAAATGTTTGTACCCCTATAATATTCTGAAATACAAAAAAAATTCTTTTTAATGTTTAAACAGAAAACAAATAGATTTAGAATTTTGTAACTCATTATTTTGAAATAATTTCAAACTTAAAAAAAGTTTCAAGAGTAATACAAGTAATGCTTTTGTTTTCTTAATCCAAATTTACCAATTATTAGCATTTTGCCACATTTGCTTTATCTTTCTCTCTATTATGATATATATTATTATCCCAAACTATTTAAAAGTATGACTTTTTACTATGAAATGCTTCAATATTTCTTAAGAACAAGAATATAAACATAGTACAATTATTTAATTGATAAAATTTGACATTTATTCAGTATTATCCATTAGAAAGTTCACTATCAAATTTTGCTTACTGTCTCAATAGTGTCCCTTTATGGCAATCTCTCCTGCCTCATCCCCAATTCAGAATCCATTCTAGGACAACACATTTCATTTACTTATCATGTGTCTTTAGTCCCCTTTAATCTGGAATAGTTTTCAGTCTTTCATTGTCTTTTATGACATCAACATTTTCAGAAAAGTACAGGCCAACTGTTTGGAGTTTGATATTTCTTCATGTTCTCATGCAGGTTATGCATTTTCAGCAGGTATAGTTTGGGTAAGAAATGCTATTTGCTTCCAAGTGTATGATATCAAGAGAGACATGATGTCAGGCTGTCCACTTCTTAGGGATTATAACTATGATCACTCATTTGAGGTGCTGTGTGTCAGGTTTTTCCATTGTAAAGTTATCATTTTCCCCTAAATATTAAAAAGAAACCTGCAGAGAGATACTTTGGGACTATATAAATATTCTGTTTGCAATCAAACTTTTGCCAATCATAGCATCTCACGATAATTCTT
This sequence comes from Mirza zaza, assembly GCA_008750895.1. NCBI lineage: Eukaryota > Metazoa > Chordata > Mammalia > Primates > Cheirogaleidae > Mirza > Mirza zaza. The sequence goes on along the minus strand of VSMD01015041.1, from coordinate 27,999 downwards.
ACGTGATTACCATGAATGACTACAAAATTGTGATTTTTAAATTCTATGATTTTTTTCTGCATTTATGATCTAATATTCTACTGTAAGGAAGAATTTTCCTTTCTCCACTATTATTTATGTATTTACTTATCGTTAATATGAACTCATTGGTTCTTATTAATATTTTATATAATGGGTTATAATAAATTACTGTAATTATTAATATCTACTGCAATTGCACAAATTGTCACAGATTTGATCAGAGAGAGTTCTTTCAAGTTGATCGTTGTGTTCTTTAGACAGGTCCCCATCATTTTTTCAATCACTTCCTTACCTTGTAGCACAGTCACTCATTTTATATTTTTCCTGTCCCAGGCCTGGAATCAGTCATGGTTCTTTTAAATGGGGGAATGGTATTCAGAAACCCAAATCTAGACATATAATTAGATTTTAAAATATATACTTTAAAAGATATTCAATGTTTCTTTTGTTATGACTAAGTGCCAGTTTGGACTAATCTGTCCATAGAGCAAAACAGTGGGTGATCTATATTGGCAGACCTAATCTTATAAATCTTAATAAAAATGTAAAATACTACTGCATTTATTCTATTTTAAGATACTAAGATGCACTGTAGTTTTAATAACAGCTTCTTGGAGGATGGGAGGGAGTTAAAGAATTCTACATTAAATGTTCACATTGATTATAAGGCATCTACTAATTTCAAAAACATCAAGATGTGAAAAATTTGCATCTCAGAATCAAGAAAATAAGCAATTTATCTCAAAGAAGATCATATCATTATGGCCTCATGCAGAATCATTCAAATGATTTAAGGGAAGTGTTGAATAATATTATAAACAAATTGGTGTATATTTATTAGCTCTCCTATTATCCTTAAATATATACCCTTTTATTCTCACTAGGTTGTAATGAAACTTTAGAGGACAGGTCAAATGAGTCTGTTTTATTTGTTATTGACACACAAAAGATGGGAAGAAATTACTGCAAGATCTACTCTTCGATGATAGAGCTTAAAGGAAATAAGTTATTACTAGAAACATGTTGATTTATTCCATATTTTCTCATGTGTCTAAATTTTAATAGGTCTATTGTATCATCTCAATGATTTGGAAAACTAAATGGATTTTAATATAATAAGAATATCTTATATATGGATATAACTTTATAGTTAAACACTTTGCAAAGGCAATCTTATCAAGGGTAGTGTCGTGTATTAACTAATTAGGACTGCCTGGGAGTCCTGTCTCTTCTACTTACTAGATGTGTACCTTTAGGCAAATTATTTAATACTTAACCTTTCTAGGCCTCTGCTTTCTCCTCTGTCACAGGAAGACCTATCCTAAAAGGTCCTTGTGAGGCTGAAGTGAGTGAATTCAGGGAAAATGCACAAAGCAGTGCTTGGCACCTAGCGAATTGTTCAATTAATGTTAGCTAATAAAAACAATGTAGTTCAAAAACAGATGTCTCTGTCATTCTAGTATCTCTAATGAATATTTTCTTTTGTACATATTGTCTTTTGTAAGGCAATTCATACTTTTTTCCTACTTAAGAACCCAAATGGAGGCAATAGGAAGAATTTTCTTAAGTTCTAAGTATTATACTTTCCCTCTCAGGCAGTTCTGCTCCATAACGACCCCCATCCCACCTGAACTTCCCCTGATGCCCACCACCCAGTGTTCACTAAAAGTAGACTCAGATATGTCTCAAGTTTCAATTTTCACTTATGCTCTGGATAGAAGTTTAATGCTTTTTAACAACTGGACATATGGCTGCCTTGTCAGGAATATGAATTAGGAAGCTGCACCAAAGTGAACAAGTGCACCTACTTATGGTGGATTTAGTGATCCAGCTCTTCATTTCACTTACCACCAGCAGGACACAGTCTGCCAAACCCATTCTCTGTTTTCTCATCCACTATCCTCCTATCCAGAGGAAAACCATGGCTCACATAAGTCACTGGGTCAGAAGACCAAGCAAACGTTTCTGAGCCTTAGTTAAGCAGAGAAAAGAGCACACATGCAGCAGGTTTGTATTGCCCTGTTTCACTGGGGTTGTGTCTGCTCCCAGATGACTCACTCTCTGTCATTGTAATACTACTCAAGAGCAGTCCAGAGGGTACTTAACCTGGGACAATAACACACAGATGATTGACATTACTGAAACAAGAGACAACATTCTTCATCTTCCACGATAAGGGATTCACCATTTCCCTTTTAATTCTTTAATTGGCCTTTCTAATTAGAGGAATTTGCTGCTTTATTTGGCAGCAGTTGGCTGTGATCTGTGTGGTTTCTGCAGGACTGGGCCAGATTGTTTGCATCTTAAAGGAATTCTGGGGACTCTTTACCACTTTCTAGGGTTTCTTTCATGCTCTGTGAGAGTTTTAGAGAACTGAGGTCAAGGATGATCCATTAGCATGCATAAGACGGAAGCTGGGGCTTCACGGTCTATTTCAGAGGGATTACATCACTCACTCTGGCTCAGATTCCACATTGTCGCGTGAAGTGGTGGATGAAGCAATAAGTGTGATCAGGCTGTCACAGGTCCCCTGCCACTTGCACAGTCCTGTCCTAGGAAGCTCTAACAGCTACACTACTAACTCTTGGGAGAAGCTCCTAAGTTCCTCCTGCCAAGTTGGTTTGTTCAAAGGTCTGCCTAAGTAAAATCTGGAAAAGAAAAAAAATTGTTTGTTTGGAAAATATTATAGCACGTGGGGACATGTGGGGTATAAGCATGGAACATAGTTCACTAGGGGTTACACTATAAGCCCCTAAGTAAATAAAGTTAGAACAGATAATGTAATTCTATGATTATCATAAGAAGCAATTTATAACAATTATCTCTTCAGGGAGGCTTGTTTCCACCTTGCCCTGAAAAAGCCTCAGGTGTTTGTTCCAAGGGACCAAACCCACAGATTGTAAAAATCCTTTTAAAACTAAGGAGCCAATAGCAATGAGTATTGTGTTTTATCGCACAGGCAGTTCTGCTCCATTAATGCCCCTCATCCCACCCACACTTCTCCCCATCCCACCACCCAGTGTTCGCTAAGGGTAGATTCAGATATGTCTCAAATTCCAATTTTCAAAACTCCTGCTCTGGATAGAGGCATAATGCTTTTTAAAAGCTGGACATGTGGCTGCCTTGTCCCTTCAAGCTACGAGTTTGCTGACCATGATCTGTTGTCTGACCTTTTGCTATCAGCGTATATCCACTCAGCCTTGGGGGTTTTCATGGCTATTCCTGGTCCAAGATTTTCATCTTTGAGTTCACTGGCTTACCAAAGATCTAATTCAGCAGACTGTCTGCCTCTGGCTTCTTAATTAGCTCCCGAGAGGCTTTTTTTTTTTTTTGAAAGGCCTTCTTCTGGATCATTTTGAAAGGGGCATTTCCTGTATATAAAGCTCTCTCCCCATCAGGAGGTATAGCTTAAAGCTTGCTGAATCCACCCTACACACAGCCCACCAAAGCTCCCGATTATGAAAACACACTACTAGGAGGATAAAAGATGAAATAATTTCTATCTTGCTGCCTTTGTTTACTCAACATATTTGACCACTTGTTATATTTAATACAGTGAAAAGGCTGCAGTGATGAATGTATTTTGGTTCCTGTCTTAGAGGATGTACAGTCCAGAGCGATGCTTCTTTAATTTTATTGTACATAAAAATCACCTGGGGAGCTTATTAAAAAGCAGACAGTTAAGCTCTGTGACTAAGAGATTATGATTTCATTTATGTTGAATGAGGCCTGAGAATCTGTGTTTTTGAGAAGCACCCCAGAGACATGATGTGGGACCCTGTGGATACTTGAAGAAACACCACTCTACAAGAGAGATACTTCAAGTTTATATCACCCCATCTCAGGTACACAGTTCTGGAAACAGGGTCTATATGCATGATTTTCCTAAATGAAATGGGAAACTCATGTTCTATTTGTATTGTTTATTCCTATCAAGATGCTCAACTTGCTTTATATGCTTTTACTTCCCTTTCTTTTGTCACAAGAGTGAGCATTATGTCTTTATTTTAGAGATGGGGAAGGAGTTACAAACTATCACTCGATCTGCCACACACTGTATAGCAAGTCCAGAACTTCAGTAAGTAGATTCACCACATTCATGATGTAAGAAGACAGCATTCTTTTTTATATTGAGAAAATGCAACGGCTTCCCCAAGTTCCTGTATGCATTGATTACTCAACGATGCATAAATAAGAAATACTCAGGTTCACCAAGCCACCAGGATGGCCTGGGAATCTGAAACCTTTAGAAAGTTTTCAGATAATGACGCTATTGGGAGACACTGTTATGGAGCAGGAATGTGTAGAAGGTACAAGGGATAATAAAGTGAGTCTCCTCTCCTGCCTGTCCCACCACTGTGTTAAATTTGAGTCCATCGAATTTTGTGCTCATAGATTCTTATCCTCTTTGGGCTCCTATTCCCATTTCTTTTTTTTTTTTTTTCCTTGTTTTTGAATCCCTTTTGAAAAATATTCAGGGCACAATTCCATCTGTATACTTGGAGCAACAATTGCTCTCTTTCTATGTGTGGTTGTCTAAGTCCACGTATCTCCTGTGTGAAGCCTGTGGATTCTCTGGTGTTATCTCAATTATGTGTTAAGGGGTGTACTTGATAGTGTAAAGAATTATAGGTAGGATAAATATGCATGTATTAGATAAATGTTAGATGCCCGTATATAACAAGTACACATTTCAAACATCTTAAAAAGAAATACATTTATGATCATCCCTTTTCTTTGAATTCTGCCTACCACCTTAAACTTCCAGGATTATCTGATGCTTATATCAAAACAATTTCTAATGAAAACTGCAAGGATTTATTTTCTGGCTCTCATCCCAGTTGGGGAAATGCTTTGTAGATGACCATGTTAAAGTTATGGCAGGCATCCTATAGCTCTAGAGAGAGGGAGTGAAAAAAAAATCTGTAAGTATCCTAGCTTACCTAATCTCAACCTACAAGACTGGTTCACAGTAAAACCATAAAGAGTATCAACATTCTCTTGGGCTCCAGCATCTCCTTTTCCTCTCAGCTGTGCAACTATTTTCTTGTTAATAGTTCCTTTGGTCTAACTCAAGCATCATATCCTCAACCCTGAACAAAGTATAGATTTTTCTTTTTCTTCTAAAGCATAAATGACCTCTTTGTGGAGAATTGGAAAGTTCTTGATGCAGTTTAACAAGGTTTGTGATTCAATAGCCCTTCCTCCAGATCCTGCTTTCACATTATTAGCCCTTGACCTTGGACAACTTGAGGGACCTCTCTTAGCCTCAGCTTCTTCAGCTATTGAATGGAGACAATAATAGTAATAATAATAATGGCCTCCTTCAAAGGGGTGTTGTAATGAATATATGAGAAAAGTCACACAAAATGCTTAGCAGAGCATGGGCCCATAATAAGCATTCATTAAAAGTCAAATTATTATTACTAGTCTTGGGAACATTTGTATTTCCATTGGTATCAGAACTCTAAGAAAAAGAAATAAAACTTTTTATTAAGAATACCAGCAAGAAAATGAATGAGGATTTGTGGGGAGCTTGATAAATGTTCTTGCTTAAAAGAATATTGCTGGCTTTTAACAGGTATATGAAAAAATGCTTAACATCATTAGCCATCAAAAAAATGCAAATCAAAACTACAATGAGATGTCATCTCACCCTAGTTAAAATGGCTTTTATATATTAAAAAAAAGAAAACAGGCAATAATAAATGCTGGCAAGGATGTGGAGAAAGGGGAATCCCCATACACTGTTGGTGGGAATGTAAATTAGTGCAACCACTATGGAGAACAGCATGGAAGTGCCTCAAAAATCGAAAAATAGAATATGACCCAGTAATCCCACTGCCAGGTATATATCCAAAAGAAAGGAAAACAGTATATCTAAAAGATAGATGTACTTCCATATTTATTGAAGCACTATTCAGAATAGCCAAGATTTGGAATCAACCTAACTGTCCATCGGTGGGTGAATGGATAAAGAAAATGTGGTATATATACACAATGGAATATTATTCAGCCATAAAAAATGGAATCCTATCATTTGCAACAACATAGATGGAACTGGAGAACACTATGTTAAGTGAAATAAGTCAAGCACAGAAATACAAATTTCCCATGTTCTCATGAATATGTGGCAGCTCAACATCAAAACTATTGATCTTATGATGACAAAGAATAAAATAATGGTTACCAAAGGCTGGGAAGGGTAGCAAAGAGGGGGATGGGAATAAAATGGGATGGTTAATGGATGCAAAAATATAGTTAAGTAGTTAGATAGAATGAACAATATTTGATAGCACAACAAAGTGACTATAGTCAACAATAAGTTATGGTATATTCTAAAATAACTAAAAGAGTGGAATTGGAATGTTCCCAACACAAAGAAATAATAAATGCTTGAGGTGTTGGAAGCCTCAATTACTCTGATTTGATTAATACACATTTTATGCCTGTGTCAAAACATCGCATGTACCCTATAAATATATAAAACTTTTATGTACCCATAATAATTACAAATAAAAATTAATTAAAAAAATAAGTAAAACTACATATGCCCATTAAAGAAAAGAAAACACTACTGCTGGCTTTTGATAGTATAGCTGTTGGATGTCTCAGGAAGTCCTTGTTTCCTTCAGATTTATTTGTTTAGCAAAATTGTATTGTATAAATGCTATGTGAATTATATCTCAATAAAATAAACATACACATACCTCTTCTATTAATACATGCAGGATAGTGAGACAAGGGTAGGGGATAGTAAAATTAAAAAAAGCACAGTGTCTGCCCCCAAAATGTAAGTGAGAGATTACCAGAGCATTATAATGTTTTGAATCTCCATCTAACAAAATCTTAAGAGCATACTTCGCTTTCAAAGTAGAATGTGCCTGAATGAGTCAGTGTTGAGAATGGTACATAAGGTCCTCCTATCTGAATCACCTGAGAGCTCTTCTGGTCACCATGGAACCCGGGGCTCCTTGAATACAAGTATTGTGAAATTTTTAAAAATTAAAAAAAGAATAGAAATTTTAAAAGTCCCATAATTCTTGTATTCAAGAAGCCCTTGAGCCAGTGAGTGGTTGGGACTGACAAGTAAATAAAACAATGATAAAAGCAAAACCTGCTGTTGGGGGTAGATAGAACACTGAGGCATCCAGGAGGTTTCCTTTTTATAAAAGATGATGTGGATCTGATTTTGGAAGTGTTAGCCTCAATTCAATTCTTGGGTTTTTAAAGAGCATGAGCCATTGTTTTTTTGTGGCTGAGTAACTTCATGGAGTTCTACCCAGCCACAAAAAACAATGGTGATCTAGCACCTCTTGTATTATCCTGGATAGACCTGAAGCCCATTCTACTAAGTGAAGTATCACAAGAACGGAAAGCCAAGCACCACGTGTACTCACCATCAAACTGGTATTAACTGATCAACACTTAAGTGCACATATAGTAGTAACATTCATCGGGTGTCAGGCAGATGGGAGGGGGGAGGAGGGGCCAGGTATATACACACCTAATGTGGAGCAAACTGGGGGATTGACACACTTGAAGCTCTGACTTGGGTGGGGAAAAGGCAATGTATGTAATCCACACATTTGTACCCCATAATATGCTGAAATAAAAAAAGAATAAAAAGGGAAAATAAAAGAGTGTGAGCCAGTCAGGCTCACCTGTAGTAAATATTAGGTTTCATTAGTCTGAAAGTATGAGTGAGATTACAATAACTCAAGTATCCCAGTTTTGATGGCTCTAAGTCACACCTGCCAGGGTAATAGGATGTCAGTTCCTTATCCTCTCTCATCTAGTCCTCTCCTCCCCTAGTGGCCAGGATGGGAGAGTCCAAGCAGGTTCCTTTGTCATTCTGGGTCATTGCCTCTTTTCTAGTGATTAGTGCTCTGGACTTACTGATTTCTATTCCAGCTAATGACCTATTGCACCTCTGCAGATCTCTTTCTGTGATCCTGGGACTCCTGACCTCTCTGGTAAATTCTGTAACCATAGCACTAGCCTTAGAATGGGATGAGGATGAGGCCAGAGGCTGCCTCCTCTGTAACACTCCATTGAAAATACAGAATGCACCCTTCTCTTCGCTCCCCATAGCAGAGTTGAGTCCAGGCTGCGTCTTTTAATAAGACTTTACTGAAGTTCCTTGTTGGCAGAAGGGCAGCACAACCCATAGAGTAAACACAATTGCTTCTGGATGTGGCTGCACTCAGAGTTCAAGAGCTAGTGAGTTTTTTTCCAACCAAAACACCCAAAGGCTCCTTAGATGGTTCTTGATAAGCTATGTGGCTCCCTGCCTTCTTGTAAGCTTTTCTTTGAGGCAGAGACCAACATAACTTCATCACCAGCAATCTACTCAAGTAAGACTACAATCTCTAGAATTCTGATTCCAACAGTCACAAGGCTCAGAGAATTGAACAAACTGGACTTGGTGAGGAGTTATGTCCTACTTTCCAAGATCCCTTTACCTCTCCATAGGGCAGCAACTGGTCAGGACGACTGCCAATGGGAACAACTTTCCGTAAGAGAAGCATCACCTCTTACTCACCGGAGTGTCATCCTCTTCTCAGGTCCCAGTAAGGGAACACTTCAGTAAAGATAATAATGTTAATAATAGCAAATGCTTTCATCATGCCAACTAAGTGCTAGGTACTGTTCTGAACACTTGTATTATTAATTCATTTAGGAGGCTTCATGAGATGTGTACAATTATTTTCCTCATTCGAAGATGAAGACATTGGGGCACAGAGTAGTGAAATAACTTGCCCAAGATCACACAGCTGTTAAGTGGCAGAGTTGATACCTGAATCCAGGCTTCCTGGCTCCAAAGACACTATTACCCAGTACATCATCTGGCTTACATCCAAGGGAAGTACGTTTCCAAAATTCTGAGTCATTAATTTCTTTTAATTGAGACTTAATTCACATACCCTACAATTAACCTATTTAAAGTGTGTACTTCAGAGATTTTCAGTATATTTTCCGAGTTGCACCACAATCTAATCCTAGAATATTTTCCTCACCCCCCAAAAAACTCATATCCATTAGCAGTAACCCCTCGTTCCTCGCCCTACCCCCTGTACTCCCTGGCAACTACTACTTTGTCTCTATAGCTTTGCCTATTCTAGACATTTCATATAAATGGAAATATACAAAATGTGGTCCTTTGTGACTGGCTTAATTCATGCCATAATATTTTCAAGGTTTATCCATGTTGTAGCATGTATCAGAACTTCATTCTTTTTTTCTGCACAAATTATATTCCACTATATAGATACACCACATTTTTTGTTTATCCATCTATCAGCAGATGAACATTTGGATTGTTTCTACTTCGAGGTATTATGAATAATGCTGCTATGAACATTCATGCACAAAGTTTTGCGTGGCTATATGTCTTCACTTCTCCTGGATATACACCTATTAGAATTGTTGGCAACCCTATGTTTATCAGTTTTAAGTTATTCAAAATATAGATCAACAAGAGCACAATCTATATGAAATTTCCACTCATTTGCTTTTGTTATTTACCTCCTTGAAATGGTTTTTACCATGAAAAGTGATAATCCAACATGTAGCACTTTTTATCAGCTTCTAGGATTCAGATCAATAACTCACAGATCCAGGTACACACTCACACACATATGCATTCACACGTGCACACACTCACTTTTACATACACACATTCGCCAGAAATATATGCAAAAATTAATAGGCACAGTGTTCTCTAATTTCTACAGAGAAAATAAATATATCCCCTTCACCCACATCCCAGCCTAGCCCTGAAATAGTTCTTTTGAAGTAATATTTCTCTGGCTCAGAATCATATCACAATGCACATCACCAAAACCAACCCTTGGATTCTCGCTGAGAAGCATCTGCATTCAGATAAATGAGTCCTTAGCAGCATTTTTTAAAAGAGCAATGCACAGATACTTGCTTTGCATTTCCGTAACTACAGAGTTATTTAGGTGGTTTTTGTTGACCAAGGGATAAATTTTCCCTAATTGACCAAGTCTCCTTCTCTTATAAGTCAGAAAACAACTTCAGCTCTTTCAAGGTTTAGAAAGAAAAAATCATGTAATAACTTATTCTCTTTATAGAATGTTTCATGCTTCTAAAGAGCTGTGACTATTTAAGTTAACATTTAAATTACATTAATATTAAAATTTATTTAGGTAACTATGAAGTTGAATTGATGTTTCCACTTGACTATGCTGTCAAAATGCCAAAACAAACAAATTTTGTTGAATGGGTTTAAAGTCAAATGTAGTGCCCTCCAAGGACTAAAATATACTAGAAGCATTAAAGAGTTGACACATATAAAAATATAACAAAAATTTCACATGTGAGCAAACCATTCCTGACATGCCCAAATTGAATGCTCTACAATGTTTTTGCTCTACTACCTCCCTCCCCACTAATTGAGCCCAAGGACTGTGCCTTTGTGACCATGTTCTACCCTTTGCTTCTCTTCAGCTTTGAGGAGACCCTTCCACACAGAACCACAGAATGTGCTCATCTAACCATCTAAAATGAAAAGTCAACTTATCTATAATGGAAGGAAAACCGAAGGTATAAAGTCTATGTATTAATAAGACCTTGAAGAAGGTTAACTATTTAGTCATGTATTAACAGGTTTTATACCATGTGCCTCCCATATTACCCAGCTGACCCCTTTAACTGTCCCACCCTCGTGTTCTCCAGGCCCTGTGAGTGGCACCAGTGACCTCCTGCCACCTGGGGTCAGAGTTACTCTGCTCAGAGTCACCTGAACATGGCCCATGTTGGCTCCTGCAACTCTGGTTAACAAGCATTCTCTCTCTAGAGGTTTTCCTTGCGATTGAAAAATACAAATTTGAAAGTGGCTTAGTAGACCTTTCAGGTATTTTGCCCAGAGGTAGAGAGAATCTTGGAAGAAAAGAAACACAGAATATAGCTGGATGTGGTGGCGCGTGCCTGTAGTCCCAGCTTCTTAGGAGGCTGAGGGAGGAAGATCAGTCAAGCCCAGGAGTTAGAGGTTGCAGTGAGCTATGATGACACCACTGCATTCTATCTAGCCCAGGCAGCAGAATAAGATCCTGTCTCAGGAAAAGAAAAAAAAAAAAGAAAAGGAATAAAAATGTCCCCCAGAAAAATGATTTCTAGACACAAGCTGTGCAATTTAAATAAGAGACCCAAAGTTACAGCCTCAAAAATTTTAAATGTGATTGGGTGGATGCCATTTGATCTTGGTGATTTATCTGCATTTGGCTCATCAAACAGGCTTTGGGTCAGTGTCTGTCTTGAGCTACTCCCTCTTCTTTCCTTCTTTCCGATCAGGTGACTGGCCTCCCTCCTCAAATTTCATACCACCATTTTGGAGATAGAAATACCGATGCCTGTTGGATAAATTAATTACCTTTCTCAAGGCCACTCACCTGCTAAAAGCTAGATTTGTGATTCCAACCCAGGCTACCTCTCTTGGATTCCTCACCCCTGCTTGTCTGCCTGGATTTCTGGTTATGATCCACATAACTCACAAGCTGGCATTATGCTCTACCCTTTCTTTCTGGCATGGAGAGTCCAGTCTTCCTCAACTCCCTCATCACCCGACTGCTGGTTGTGTCCATTTCAATCATCACTACTCTTCAGTCTGTTCAGTGTCCTTTGGGCTCTGCCTTGCTCTCCTGGCTCAAATATCCTGCTTTATCCTTAGGCTCTACTGCTGCTGATGGTGCCAGTGTGACCTAGAACATTCACCCCTATTTTATCAAGTATCTGACCTCTGCTCTGTATTAAAAGATACTTGACCAAGGTGAATTCAATTCTATTCCCTTTTCTATTATCTTTTCATTTAAACAAAATCCATATAGGTTACGAGAGAGAGACAGAGAGAGAGAGAGAGAGAGAGAGAGAAGAAAATAGAGGAAGAATACTACAGGCAGCATTTTAAAATGATGATTTGAAAATTGTCAATGAATCTGTATAATGAACTATCATTTGCTTAAAAAGATAATTCTTCTATAAATCTAGCATAACTTAAATTCACTGAATTAAGTAAACTCAAATACTATTTTTAAAAGGGAAATACTTAAGGGAAGATGGAAGAAAAATAATTGAAGTCTATGATTGCCTAACATTTTAATATTAATAAATTACTTTGAAGGTATTAGCAAGCCCAGTTTTACATATGCGGTAGTATTAGATGTACTAGCAGATAAAGAATTGGTAACGAGACATTTACTCCGTTTTGTTCAACTTAGCTGCCCAATCCAGATGTTAAAGGAAAGAATGAATTTGAGTTTCAAAATTAGATTGATTAGGCAATTATTTTGACATTCATAAAATGTAATAGCTAAAAATCTTTTATGTGCCAAGACCTGTGTTGAAAGCATCACATGCATTTCCTGATTTAATCTTAAAAATAACATTATTGGGTAGGTATTATTATTATCACCATTGTAGAGAGAGAAATACTGATGCCTGGATAAATCGATTACCTCCCTCAAGGTCACCCACCTGCTAAAAGCTAGATTTGTGATTCCAACCCAGGCTACCTGACTCCAAAGTTAGTGTAATTAACCACGAAGTGCAACAGTGAGAGAATTTTCTGATAGCTTTTTTTAATTCTTCTTTCCCTACACTATGTGTTCTGACCTTAACATGAAGGAAGGAAAACTACCATGTTGATCCATTTGGGCTGTGCTGCCTGTGTCAGTGAAGGGAACAAAAGGTTAGGTCAGTGAGCATGTTCTTAAATTAAATAAATACTGTACAAACCTATTATTTTCCCAAGATATTTATTCCTCAGTACCTGAATTGACCACTAGCACTGGGAGGATGAAAAACAGCTTACTTGTACATTTGTCTGGACTTCAGAGGGAACTTGTCACCCAGAATACTCATAAACCGTGAGGTGCTTAATATAAAATTCATAATTTTAAAATAATACTTGTTAGCATGCTTCCTAGCTATTATATGTTTAGTGTATATATTCAGTGTGTTTTTCTTCTGTTGAATTGCCTATAGCAGGCACCCTCTTTCCCTTGATGGTTCAGACTGGCATTCTCATTCATCTGACTTTCTCCTCTTTCCCCTTCATATGACCTTGCCCATCTGTCTCTCAGGCATCACCTGGCCTCCACTCACTGTTTTCTCTGCATTCCTTTCCCGTGCATATTCTTCAGGTTAAACGCATTCTCTTTCTCGTTTTCTTTTCCTCTGAATCTGTTCTCAACATGAATTCAGCAAAAGGTTGGATTCAAGTGTTTAAAAAAGAAATCAATTCCATTCTAAAATCTACTTTTAAAAATAAATCCAACTATAGTTTTTTTTCCTTGTTTAATTGTGACCTTCCTGCTCAGCGGTTGCACTAACCAACCTCTTGATGGTTTTGTTACCTGGATCCTCCTCTGTGTATCCTGCTTGCATGAAGCCTCTGTCCTCGCATGCCTGAGTGTCTTACTGTCCATCTTTGGCATCTGTATCCCAGCTATCTTGTCCACCTGAGACTCCAACAGCCGTGCCTGTCTGTCCCTCCAGCCATCTTACATGTTTTCCCTAAGTGGCCCTCCCACCCTTGCTGACCTTTCTTCTCTAACTGCCCCCTTTCCCTTGTCTACCAGAGGAGAACACTGACAGATGAGATCCATTTATATATAGTCCCCCCACGTTTTCTCTGCAAGATCACAGGCATGATTTGTTTCAGAACATTCAGTGGATGGAGAGTAGCTGCTGGATGTGGCTACCCAAGGAGGACCATATGCCTGACATAAATCCTAAGGAATGAGTCCTGACCCCTGATCACTTGCACACCTCTCTCAGACATTATATTAACACAGAACAATCTTTTTCAATGTATTGCTCTGACACTGAATTGATATATACAATTACCTGAAACTTGCACATTTCAATACTCACTATTAAGTTATATGTGCAAATGTAAGCTGTTTTAAAAAGGAAGATGAATACCTTCCTTACTGATAATCACACCAATAATTATATTGTGAAGTCGTTCTATTAGGCTGATCTCTTTATATAATGCATTTAGAAGGACTAGAATGTAAAGACTGGGTCAAGTTCAATATCCCTTGCAGCCATTACCAGTGGTTTGAGACCTACCCACACCAGCATCTCCACGGAGACAGTGGATTTTAGCTGCTGCATCACCAACCTGTTGTCAAGGAAACAAGAGAGGGCAAAAAAATCCTCAATGACATTCACTTTTAAGGCAGTCAAGACACCTCTGAAAGGTATTTCAATAGTCCGATGAAGGAAGCTGAAATAGGCTTCTAATTATAAATTCTAAACCACCCCCTCTTACACCAGGTATTCTGTCTGCTTAGATCTCAGTCTTTCTCTGTTTACTGAGCCATATTCTCCAGATGTCAGAATACCAAGAAAGATTTTCTGGAGAAAGGAAGAGGCAAGAAGAGCAAAAGGGAGAGTCTAGGGAGAAAAATGGGTAATAGTGAAATGGTTAAAATGTATAACGCATTTCTAAGGCAAGTGAAGTCATAGTCCTAACCTACATAGGGGAGATATACATTTCAGTCTCTATTTGTAAGATTTTAAATGCATTCTTATGAATATTTGTATCTCTATATATTTGTGTGAGAGCAGGTTGAGAAATTCTATACACATTTATGCATATAATAGAAAGTATGAGATTTGGTCTAGCACTTGCATTAATGATTTTTAATTCAGGTACAAAATATACAGTGTAGAACTTTTGAAGAACTTCTTTGCATGAGAAGTGATCCCCTAAATATACTGAAAACAGTCTATTTAATTCATTAGCTTCATTAGTGCTTGTAACTTTCAAGTGTGTAAAGGTTTGGCTATAATGCTGTGTTTTGGGACACACAAATAGTCGTGTGGAAGAGTGTAGAGATATGTAACATACATTGTTGTGAATACGTTGATGAGTCTGTCAGTGTGGAAGCCAGTGGATATCATTGCCCTGCCTGGAACGCCTCACTGGTCTGTCCTTAATCATCCACCCCTGGGCTTTTCAGTCAGCTCCTTTCTCTCCAGAGGCTCCTGCCCATACCCACCAGCCTCCTGCCCTCAGGCTTGTCTCCTCCTAGAATTTAAGGCCCTTTTAACTCCCTGGGGATCAGAAGAATATTCTCTGGGGGGAGTAGCTATGAAATGCTTCTCAACCTTTCATGTATGTATGAATTATCCACATTCTGATTTGGTAGATCTGGATCACCACCAGTCTCCCAGGTGATACTGAGGACTCTGGTCCAGGATGCTAGAGCTAGACTATAAATTCCACGTAGATAGCAGCTGATTCTGATGAATAGCTGACAGGATGTATGTACTTATGCCTCTTTTCTGAGTGAAATTAACCTTGTGATACCTGCCCACCCCATCTCACCTCTACCCTCAGCCTTGGAAAGGATTTAAAAAACTTTCACATTTTCAGAAACTCATGGCCCAATAACACTCTGGATTAACCTCTTGTGGCAAAGTCTGGCTAACTGATGATTGCTGGTTCCTCCTCTTTCTGAGCACAGAGAATGACTACATCTCCCAGCTTCTCTTGCAGTTAAATGTGGCTATGTGACGGGGTTGTAGCCAATGGGATGAGAGCACAAGTGATGTAGAGCCTCTAGTTTCCCTTCTGCTGGCAGCCACTAGATCTAAGAGATGGCGTAGCCTAGGAGAAGGAAGGAGCCCAGGACCCCAAACTCTGTTTTCGAGGAGAATTCATGCAGTGATCAGTTACTCATTTTAGACGTTCTATGAACAAGATATATTTACTATTATACTTGATCCGGTATGCACTTTTTTTGTTACAGCAGATAAAATTAGCTTAATTATGTATCTTTCTATAGGTCTTATACCTTGTAATTGTCTATCTCACATGGAAATATGAACTTTCAAAGGTATTTCAAAATTGTTTTTTTTCACCCCATGAATATTACAATGACTGACTTACTGTAGGAGATGGAATTTGCTTTGAGAAATAGTTAATGAAGATGATGCTATTATTTAGCCATTTACCTGTTCAATTTATAGAGCACCTGCTGTAAATACTATTTCACTTTCCTGCCCTGCAAAAAATGAGAACTGGAGAAAGAATAAATCTAATTTAATTATGATTAAACTTTAGTTTCTTTCTTTGGGGTGCAGATGGTAATGGGTAAGGGGGAGGGGATAAGATATGCAACATGTGTGTCTTTACCTTCATTCCATGTTATGTGTGACCTTTCCGTGACAGTTTTGATTTCCACAAGAAATGTGATTGTATGGAATGAAACATGTTAAAAAAGGGTGTTCAAAAGGGAGTATAGAATTCGATGAAGGTGAATGGACGCTAAGCACAATGAAATGGAAAATTATAACATAGGTAATGGGTTAAGGGAAAAATATATACATAAACACATATGTGAAGCATATATTATATGTTGCTATGTAACCTAACATTTATATAGGCTTACTCCTTGTGTAGTACTGTGTTAGACTTTCCATACATTATCCATAATCTTTACAACAATTTCTATAAAGTAAGTATAATCTTCATTTTACAGTCCAGGAATTATGTGTATCAGAGAGGACAGATGAACTGCCTGATGATTTGAACTCACAGCCATCATCTGGTTGCAAGCTCAATTTCTTTCCACTTCATTACATAGAGCAACAATGGGCTTAGGGAGACTTCATGACAAAATATTTGAAAACAAAATTAAGCTGGAAAATTCAGGACTTTGTGGGACTTTATAAGCAACAATCCCAGAGAAAAACATTGCTCTGATTACATCCTACCATGGGAATCAGTCATGGGGTTTGTGTGGAATCCTTTTGGGATTGATGAAGAAATAAGGAACACTGCCTGGGGAGCATTATATTCTTGCTGAAACAGCAGCAGAAATAAAATTATTTTTTCTCTTACCAGTAAGAGATGAGAGGGCTGTGATGGCCATTATCACATCACAACGTGTGACAAGGTATTGGAAGCTACCTTAGGTAGCCTGATCTCTAAACCTCTGCCTTTCCCCTGGGCTAAACTTTCCTCCACTTGGAGATGTGGGTCAGACATCAGCATGGCCTGGCCTGTGTAAAGAAGTGAACTATTTACCTTTTATATTCCTTTAAACTCTTCTACAGTATATTCCTTTGAGTTGATCTTTGAAATTACAGTCTAGGTGCAGGTACCTTGGTTCATTTTTTACTAGATCTGTGTGTATTCTTATAAAGAAACTCAGTGGCTCCCAATTCCAAATCTAATCTTATATTTTTTAAAATTTTATTTTCTAAATAATGTCTCTGAAAATTTTTCTTTCCTAAAGTCCACCATGAATCTCCCATGTATTTTTCAATAGCCATTACAGTTCTCATCCTGAAACCTAATTCAATGAGTTTTTAAAGAACTATTCTTTCCATTTTCTAATTGTAGTATCATTCCTAATTCATGTCGTACTATTATATTTGTATTATTCCCAAATTGCTTTGTATATGTAAATCTTGTTTGCTAATTGGATTTTAAGAGCTGGGAACATGTCTTGCTACTACATGTAAACTTCTTGAGACCAAGGCCTTCACCTCTATAAATTCCTGCAGCTCTAGAGCACTTGCATAGGTATTAATTGCTGATAAATATTTGGAAAATAAATTATACCTCTTTTGCAGTCCCATATTTCCTGGTACAATGCTGGACCATTAGCAAAGTATCTATGCAACTGTACTCTCCATATATGCAGAGTCTGAATTATTCTTTGTTGTGTCCTTAGCCTTTAGCACAGTGAATGCCCATGGAAGGCACTCAATAAATACATGTTCAGTAAATGAATAGATGTTATAAACATTTACTGCATGGTTTTCCTATATTCTGCTTTCATTCTTCCAGACCTACAAAGGAAAGCACACAGATCAAAGCTTCTAAAATTCTAATGTGCATATGAACCCTTCGGGATTTTTAAAAAATGCAAATTCTGTTTCAGTAGATCTAGGATCTGGGATGGAGCCGGATTCCATAAGCATGGGCAAGGCATCTTTAACTAGAACCCAGGAGATACCCACGTCGTCTACAGATCATATTTTCAGTAGCGAGGATATAGGCAAGCCCATAAAAGATTCAGGGCTTCCACATTTAAATTGAACCCTATCACTGAACATCAGCACAACTTTCATAAAATGTGTTTAAAGATCCTTATTTTCCAGCCTCTCAGGAAAGAGATTCTGGGGCTCAAAATCCGTAAACACCAAGACGAGAATTACATAGTTAATGAAACAACACCACAAATATCCAATCATTCAGATCTGCTAAATAAGTATTGATCAAATCTAATTCTCCTCAGTGGTAGGTCTGATGAAAATATAGCCATAAACATAAGGGAAAGCCCAAGAGAGGCTGACATTAAAAGACCAACTAATGATGTTGCCACAAATTTTCTGTGTATGATAAAGTGGCAATAACAATGCTGGGAGAAATTATGGAGGGAAATTATCAATGAAAATTAAAATTCCTAGCTATTGGAAAAGGGGGGAAAAACACTGCTATTATTCATTTTTGAATTTGTTTTTGTGCTAATACCAAAGTATGTCAAACTAACTGAATTGCATTAAAATCTTGTGACCGAGAAGTTGAATGTAGATATTTAAACATAATTGTGCTACAGAGTAGGTAAATATTTAAAAATATATCTTGTTTTTCAGATACTTTATTTCAGGTGCAAAAGTCTGCAACTCACCATACCCAGCACTTCAAATACATTTATTAGCTATCATTTAGTCACCTCTTATCTCTTCTCATATAATAATCTTTTGCAATTAGGGTCACTGTCTATACCCTAAATATTTTTAAACGCTAATTGGCAAGCTTTAGCCTATGCAAGGTAGGTAGATAATAATAGGTTTTGCTGATTATTAAGCAGTGCTGTGTTGTAGTCAAAAGTCTAAGAGCTCAATTCAGTCATGAAAGGAACTGATTTTTTATTTGTTGCTACTGCAGTAGAAGCCATAGTAATCATCATTATTGCTGCTATTCTGTAGAAAGACATCCATTTTAGAGGCTCTCAGTACATTCTCAGAATGTGTAATCAAATTTACTCTACCCATTTGCACACATCATGGAGCATTTTATATCTATTCAGGTAATGCTTTGATATTGAGCCTCACGCATGAAACTTTACACCATGCCCAAGATGTAAATACACCATGACCATATCTGAACAGAGCTTATTGAATAAGCTTATAGAATAGATTTTAGGAGGTGAAATAAATCATATATGTCAACCTCATTTTCCTCTCATATTCCTAATATTCTTCCATCTTGTAAGGTCACAGAGGGAAGACAGCCAACTCTAAACCAGAAGTGAGCCCTCACCAGACACCCAATCTGCCATTGTCTTGACCTTGGACTTCTCTATCTCCAGGACTGTGATAAATAACTACCTATTGTTTATAAGCCACTCAGTTTATGATATTTTGTTACAGCAACCTGAAAAGACAAAGATAGTCTTTAAACTCTGATCTCCTGGTTCAGCTCTTTGTCTACTGTTTGATCTTCAATAGCCATGTAATCATTCAAAAATATAAACTAGACAATATCACCCTGCTCATAACCTGCCAATCGCTTCTCATCTGATTCCAAATAAAAGAAAAAGTCCAT
Source organism: Mirza zaza (assembly GCA_008750895.1). NCBI lineage: Eukaryota > Metazoa > Chordata > Mammalia > Primates > Cheirogaleidae > Mirza > Mirza zaza. Next base: position 8,378 of record VSMD01015041.1, on the reverse strand, counting down.
AAAGATTATGAAGCCCCTTGGTGCCTCTTTGACTTTCTTTCTTACTATTTTTTACATTGCTTTGCTCAATTATTCCTTGAACATTTCAGGCACATCTCACCTTACAGCATTTATACTGTTTGTTTCTTCTACACATAATAGTCTTCCTTATAAATAGCAACATGATTTACTTTTTCACCTCCTTCTTGTCTTGTTTCCTATGCCACCTTGTTAGGCCTTCTCTGACCATTCTCAGATTACAACCCCTGACCTCCCTATTTCTCTCTCCTGCTTTTGTTTTCCCTCATGGTATTTATCATCATCTGATACTATTTATTATTATTTTTTTATTATCTCCCCACTAAAATATAAGTTATATAAGAGCTGGGATTTTTTTCCTGTTTGTGAACTGTTGTACTCCCAGGGCTAAAATTCTAGGCCCCTAATTAGTATTTATCAAATGAATAAAGTAAGGTACAATTCTGGTTTTTTTCATTATGAGTAGCACAAAGTATAAGGAAAATCTCAACCCCAGGCGTTTTAGCAAGATGATTCTGAGGTTATTAATCTAATAAACACTAAACCAAACTAATTAAATGAGAACTATCCAGCTGGTTATATAGATTTTTTAAATGCCCAAAGTAATGCACCTGAGTAATCCACCATTTCTAATCTCCCCCTTTAGTAACTAGAATGGTTTTAGGAAAATAGGATTCCACATGACCAAGCCTGGGTCACTATTCCACTACTCAGGCTGAAAAAACCATTAGAATAAATGTTTCATCTAAAACTATGAGTCAGGGGAAAATGGGATCCAATATGAAAATTCAATTTCAATAAACAGTAATCAATTGTAATCCATCCATTTGATATCAGGCAATATAAACAGTAGTCATTAAAAACAGAAATATGTTCAGTCCTTCAAGATAAGAATACCTATGAGCTCACTTTATTCTACATAAATTTGGGAATAAAATATTTACAATGTATTTTGTGTGAAAATACATGTATAATTTAGGAACATACCTAACATTGCCAGCAATGTAGTAGGTTCTTTTTCCTCCTTTCTCGGGTAATATCATTTTTTGCAATGATTTTCATGCTACTTTTAGAGTGAAGTTGTGTTTCCTATCAGAGTTTCAGGGAATAACAGTCAGGTGAAAGAAAGTTTTGGTTGGTGTTATTTTCAGTGAGAACCTTCTTCTTGCCTCTACACTCATGTTAGATTTGGAGACTCATATTAGTGGCCTTGAAGAGACTTGGTTACTTGATTTGTCCAAGGAAATGAAAAGTCTTCTTATTGCTTAACCTTCCTAGAAGTCATTGTATTTTTAGTAAAAAATGACGAGTAAAGGAAAAATGGTCTCAGACATATATGAGCACTAACAAAATGAGAAGAGACAAAGTAAATTTCATTGCCTATGTGGTAGGAATCCCAAGGGCTAACCACAATGTGCTGTGCTTCTAGGGAAGGGTTAGCTTTCAGTGAATTTCTGAACATGTGTACTTGTTACAAACATATGAGCTAATTATTTCTATCTCATTGTGCATACTTTGGTTAACATTATAGAAAATATGGTAAACATCATTTCTAAGTGGAGATTGAGGTCTGTATTAATATATCTTTGTTTCTTCTTCACACAGTATGAATGAAAAACTAAAATGTTAGGAACTTGCTAATAATACAGTACTAATAAGAGTTAATTATATGTAACATATATTAGTTTGAAACCAGGAATCTTTCAAAAAATGTATTTCGAACATGTCCTGTGTGTAAAGTGGTGGAGATAAGAGAAACATAAGATACGGTCCTGCCCTCGAGGAGCTTATAACTTAGCGCAATGGTTCCTGAAGTTTGATACATAAAAGAATTATTTTAGGCATTGACTAAAATAGAGATTCTCAGGTTCTACCCAGAAATATTCTTAATGCGAAGAAAACGGGAAAGAGTCAGGAATCTACAATTTTTCATGAATATCTCAGGAGATTCTAATGTAAATGGTCCTGTGACCATGCTTTGAGAAATGCAGGTCTAACAAGATAAACAGATATATGAACTAGCAAATTGCAAAGTGCAGTAAATGTTATAACAAGGAGATGATAATAGACACCAATCAATTTCCACTGTCTAAAGAAATCAGAAAGGGTCCTGTAAGGAGAAAACATTGGAGCAGCATCCTGAAAGGTGAATCAAGAGTTTGCCAGGCAGAGAAGAAGAGGAAGAATGATTCAGATCTTGGGCAAAGAAGGTGTGGTAAATATGATGGTGGCATCTGAGAATGGCATGAGATTCATCGTGAAAGGAACAACCCTGGAGACAGAAATAAATTATGGTTTTGAGCCAAATCTCTCTATCTGCATGGTAAAAGATGGACTGCAGAGAAAGAAGTCTGGTGACCAGGAGAAAGACACAGAACTAAGGCAATAATTCATAAGGTGGATCATATTAGGGGCAGGGTGAATGAAAGAACAGCGGGAATTTAAGGAACATTCAATGTAGAATCTACAGGATGCTGGGATAAGAAAAGGATCATGAGGGAAGAAATTATTGAAAATGACAGAATTTTCAGTCTAGGCAAATAAGTGCCACTATTAACTAGATCCAGAATAATGGAATTGAGGATTACATGGATTGAGAGGAATAAAAAATTTTATTTTGCACATGCTAAATTAGAAATATCTAAAGGAAATCTTGGTAGACACATCCAAGAGGCAATAGGGTACTTAGATCTGAATTTTTCATTTTTACCTTCAAACCCTGAAATGACACCACCATTCACCCACTTGCTCAAGCCAGAAATTTATGAAACATTCCCAATTCCTCCATTTTTCCCACCCAGCACACACTATCCAGCATCAAGTTCTATTGCTTATACTCAAACATATCTTTCAAATTCACCCAATTTCACCCACATCTACTCCCATCAGCTAGCCCAGCTACCAGCATCCAACATCCTCTTAACTGATCAGTAAATCTACTTTCTTCCTAGTAGCAAGAGTAATAGAGAAAAAAAAATGAGATTGTATCAATCATTTGCTCAAAATAATTCAATGGCTTCCAAATTTAACTGAAACGAAATCCAAATTATTTTTCAGGATTCCAAGATCCTGTATCATCTTGCTACTATGTTTCTCTCCACACTGGTCTCACATCACTCTCTCCAGTGTTCACTTTCACCCAGTCATAAAGGTCAGCAATATTTTTCCACTTAGCTCATGCTGTCCCCTCCACCTGGAACAGTCTCCTCTGAAGACTCTCACAAGGAAGTTTTCTGTTCATCTTTTCTGCCCAACTGTCACTTCCTCAGAGAGTCCACCCTGACCATCCTTACCTCATAGTAGGCCTCCTATATTTTCATTCTCATCTCCTTATTTATTTCATGCATGGAAATTGTTACAATGCATAATTATGTTTATTCATTTGCTTATTTACTTGGTTTTTGTCTGTCTTCTCCACTGGATTGTCATCTCCATGAGGGCAGAGACCATATCATTTTCCAGTATCCTTGAATTACCCAGCATAGTGCTTAGAAAAGAGTAAATGTTCAGCAGATATTAAGTGAATAAAGGAATGAATTATTATGAAAAGATGCAAAGTTAGTGTCATTTACATGTTAATAATAGCTGAAGGCTTAGAAGTCAGTGAGATCACGTAAAACAAAAGCATGTGAATCAGGGAGAAGACCATGGACAAAGTTGTAGGGGAATCCTAATGTTTATGGAGCAGACAGAAGAGAATGGGCTTGCTTAAGAGTGAGAGAAAGCTGTCTGTGGCTTGAAAAAGAAGAAGGGCTGCAGAAGAGAAGGGAGCAGGTATGCTACTTACTTTCCTGGACCCCAGCACCCTACACAATGAATGTTTAGGAAGTGTTTAGGAAGCACTCAAAAAATACCTGCCCATTTATGGGATGAAAAACAAAAGAATAAGAAGAATAGGTTCGACAATACCGAATGCTCTGAGGAAATCAAGAAAGGTTAAGATTTTAGTAATTAAGAGGCTACTATTCACCTTAATAGGAATATTTCCTTTCAAACATATTATATAATTAATTTCTTTAATCTGTGCATTCCTATTATTTACCTCCCCTGCTAGAATGCATACCCCATGAGGTCAGGAAATCTTTTATTGTTCACTGATGTACACCAAGCTCCCAGAACAATTCCTGACAAGGTCATTGAGATTAGCACTGGAATTTTTTTTAAAGCCTCAGTATGTATACAAAAAGAGGGTTTTTTTTTTGTTAGAATGGTTAATTCATTAGTTAGCCCAGACAATAAAAGCATCACTGTATTATCAAATAAGCCCATTGTTCTACCAGTGAATCAGTTGGACATTAAATGGTTCTAAGACTTGTGTTCAATCATCCCCACAGATTTACTGTGTGATCTAGAGATAGGTTTAAATGTCAGCAGCCATTATTTATTGTTCAATCTGCTCAATGGAAGTCAGTCCTTTAAATCTTTTTATATAACAACAATAGCAAAGACCAGAGGGCCTGATTTTGTCTTTATCATCATGGCACACACCCCTTCCTGCTCACTGAAGCTATTGTAGAGACTATTTCATACCCTCCCTTCACCCCAATTTATTTAATGCCAAGAGAACCTGAGGTTTTATGCAGACCAGGAGTTCACTACCCAAGAGAAATCTACAAATACCTCTCCTAAGCAACGCGACTAGTCTCACAACTGACAGATGATTTCAAAAAATAACTTATTCATTTTTATAACTGAGACTACGCTTCCAAAGGCTCTAACATCTTTCTTCATTTATTTTCCTCAAGTTTTCCTGAGAAACAGATCTGTTTCTATTTCCTGAATTAGATGCAGAAATATGAAAATGCTTTTCTCATGTGTCTGGTGGTTGAACCCTGTTGCAGTTCTTCTGAATATATTTTTTCAACTGGTCTTTCTTTATTAACTCTAAAATTGGACAGGGTTTTAAATTGACTCATGTGGATTCATATCTCTTGCCGTTGTGGAAAATGCTATTTGCTAAGTAGACTAAGGTGTTTTGAGATAGCAAAGGGGAGGGAAGACAGGTGAGCTGAATGGTATGAGGATGTGGTGAGTAAAAAAATTGGGAGTGGAGGATGTTTGAAAAATTTAGGAAATATTTTGCAGAGAGAAACAACTGCCTGTGAGAGTATTTGTACATGGAGGTTGAAAATTTTAAGTCTAAGAATTTATAAATCTATTTTTATAACGGACGTGCATTTATATATTTAAATGTCAAAAAATTATTAATACAAGTGGCAACAGAGCTGAAAGGATTGCAGTACCAGGACGTCAACGCATCAAGACTGCAGAGGAGAAGAGGCATATGTTCTGACTACTTTCCATTGATTGGTCAGCTGCCGTTTCCATAGCAATCCATGTACAGCTCAGACATTTTTTCTTTCCTATCCTGCATTGCCTTCATTACATAGCAAAGAACATAAAGATTAATAAACAGACATATTTGGCAAATGTAATATGGTCCTGCAGCCATTGTTCTTGTGGCTAAATATTCTAATTATATAATAGAATAGTTACAGTCTATATCACACCCCAAGAACTGACAAAGCGGCAAAGAAACCTTATGTTTTATCATATCATTGAGAAAAATGACCTTTATCTAGATAGTTTCTTAGAGCACACCTATAAGTTTAAGAATATAATGATGTTTGCTTTAAGCTGGAAACAGTGAATCGAGTAGGATTTCTTTAAATTTCTCTTTTTTACATGTATATTTAGATTTTACATGTAAAATGAGCACATTTATTTAAGGTGTGGCTGGCATCAACACAGTTCTTTTAGATTAAAACTAGTTCTCTGTAAAGTGTGAAAAATAATAATCACTACTCCTCAGAAACTTGAATCAGAAAGATATTTTTCTTCCAAAAAGCTTGTTTTACTGTTCCCTCCTCTAAATGCAACCAAAAATTTCTGAGTCCTCATTGTAGTGGAGTTTGTTGCTGTAGTAGAAGTGACCATCTGCTTTCCATTCACTCTGCTTTTGAAAACAGTACCTGATTTATCTTTGGGGAAATTATACCATCCTCACTCTGAGGCCTTGTAGTTTGGCACAGCTAACTTCATTCCCAGTTCCTGGGGTAGGTGGCAGTTTAGCTCGGGTCTGGCCAATCAGAGTCTCACATTCACCTGGTGATTGGACCAATGACAAGAATGGGCCAAGGCCAATCCACGAGTTAGGAGCAGAGTGAATTCTGGAACTTTTGCCTGAGCAACCAAAAAAGGGGCAAGATTTGTCCTGTGGACTTGGGTCTGGGAGAATCAATCTGGAGCAGCTAAAGAGAGAAAACCTGCCTGGGAATGGGGCCATATGGAGGAGAACAGAAACAAGAAACAAAGAGAAAGCTATAAAATGGGGAATCTGAATAGTACTTTCCTTCCAGCATGCTGAGAGATTTAATTAGTTATTTACATAAAGTACTTAGACAGTGCTTGGCATATAAAAGGCACTCAATAAATGTTAGCTATTTTTATTATTAACATTGTTTAAATCTCTGAGTCAAACCAAACCTAATGTAAGGTGTAGTGTCTTACAGCTTTGTCTTTTCAGTTATATGGACCAAAAACTTTCTTTCACTCCCTCTTCCCAGTTTTAATTGGTTTTCTGTCATTTGTAACTGAAAAAAGTTTCTCTCTTCATACATACACATGTGTGTGTGTATATGACTATATATTAACCTAGAATTTGTATTCTTTACCCAGCTATTCTACTTATAGGCATATATCTAAAATGCAGATAAAGTTTATACACAAATACAGTCATTATGGTGTTTTAAGTTCTATCTATATAACCATATTTTATGTTGTCATTAAAATGGTGTACATTAAGTATTTTTAATATATTGGCTTCTGATGTTATGTTAAATAAAAAATCCCCAGAACACACAGCACGTATTCATACTCCAGTATATGTACAAGTACATTAAATAACTATATAAAAAGAAGACTGGAAGGAAGAACAAAGATATTAGTAGCTATTTTCTCTGTGTCTTGGGACTATGACTAATTTGAATTTTTTAAACTTTTCCGTATTATATAAATTATATATAATAAGCACTTAATATTTTAAATATTTCTTAGTATCTATCCATTTATAGAATTTTACCTACTCAAAAACTAGATTTGCTATTTATTTTATTTTTTTATTTTTATTTTTATTTTTTTTGAGACAGAGTCTCACTTTATTGCCCAGGCTAGAGTGAGTGCCGTGGCGTCAGCCTAGCTCACAGCAACCTCAAACTCCTGGGCTCAAGCAATCCTGCTGCCTCAGCCTCCCAAGTAGCTGGGACTACAGGCATGTGCCACCATGCCCGGCTAATTTTTTTTCTATATATATTAGTTGGCCAATTAATTTCTTTCTATTTATAGTAGAGATGGGGTCTCGCTCTTGCTCAGGCTGGTCTCGAACTCCTGAGCTCAAATGATCCGCCCACCTCGGCCTCCCAGAGAGCTAGGATTACAGGCTTGAGCCACCGCGCCCGGCCGCTATTTATTTTAGACATATGCTTAGAAAACAGAATTTAGAAAAATGAAGAAAGGTAAAGAATTTTAAAATATTTTCTAATTTCACCATTTTTATAAATTTTATTGAAAGCTGACGCTGAGAAGTTATAACTTACTCAATATCTCAGTATTTGGCAGGTATTTTAAGACTCAGAAGACATGGATGTGAATCATATTTCAGTTTTTTCATTTCTATTATAGCTCCTTTTTTTGTTACACACGGTAAAGAATGGATGCACAGATCTAAATTTGCATCTGGTTTCCATAGTAACTGCTTTTTGGCTTTTAACATTAGGCACCACCTGTTGTTCTATGGACAAACCTCCAAATAACATCACAGATTACAAAGGGGAAAAAAGAATGCATACACCTGTTTAAAACAGCACTTCCCTAATGTACTATTTCTCATTGATATTTAGCCACACAGAATTCATATACCTAAAATATCTAACACACTGTCATATATCTCCTTACCATGTCTGCATACAGAGCAGCTGTATTTTCTGAATTTAAAATATTAAATCTTTACTTTCACACATTGCTATGCCAATATGGAGCTCACAACCAATCATAACAGAATATTATATGTAGAACTATAGAATTATGCAGTGTTTTTCATCTGGTATTTGAAGATTCTGAAAATTGCAACATAGTTAAAACTCTCACAGAAGCACTCTGGTTTTCTAGATTTGCACAAGAACACACACACAGAGTCACACTTCTAAATATATCAAGTTATTTTAGAAATTGTGTAAACCCTTTTTCTCTGATTCATTTTTAGTCTTTCCTACTTTCATGCAAACCAGCTGTTGGGGAAGACTTGGGGGTTTTCCTTAATTAAAATGATTTCTCATCACTCTGATTTAAAGACCCTAAATTAT